>KN473569.1:9518-28110 GCA_000787095.1 Periophthalmodon schlosseri
TGCATAGGAATGAACTATAGCTTGTGGAGGTCACATTAGGAACAATTTAAAAGGCTTCTGTTGTTTAGAATAATAAGCGTGGGATGGAATATGCCTAGTTTCTCCTCCATGTGCTATAAGAATTCTAATTTACAACATACTGTACTGTGCCCCTCATGCACTGCTGATAAAATTCAAATGAGATGCACATCACTTTATGTAGTAGTTCAAGACCTTACTATTTTCAGATAGAACTTTTATTGTCTATTTTGCTTAATTGGGTGAAAGGTGTTGATTGAAAATTTGAAATGTTCTGCTAGTTTATGTGTGTCTGTTATCATCCAGAATGTGCAGAAATCACTTCGTATGCTTGTTTCTTTACTTTTATTTTGAATCTGCCGCTGTACACTTTCTGATTATAAAATAGTAACACTGACTGATTCTATGAAGTATTTATTTCAAATACATTTTTTCTATATTTAAAAAGTTGAAAAAAGAAAAAATATTTGAAAAGGAGTAGATAGAAGTTAAACTAATGTAGATCCTACCCCTTTTTTCCAACATTCAATTTTGCATACCTTATATTATACCCTAATATTAATAGTATCTATGATATACAGGCCCCCCTACTCCTACGTGTTTGTCCATTACCTTGTGTGCGTAGTATGATGAGCACAGAGAGGATGCGCGTCTCAGGACATGGGCTTCGGTAAAGAGCTTGTTTGGTGCAGGGTCCATTCACTTCCACTGTCTCTGGATCCTCACACTGAAGATGGCTCCGAGGCTTGGACACTTCCTCTCCGATCCGCCTCAGTGTTGCTGATAACACCACATGCTGCTCACAGTAAACACAAACTGCACATAAAGCAGCTGCATCCTGTTACTTTTTTATGCATCAAAGACAGTGAATAAAACACAAGGTCAGTTTGTAAAGCGGCCAATGCACTGCCTCCCTCCGATGCTGTAAATAACTCATGGAGCCAATTAATCAGTCGAGTAAACCACCAACGAAATGGCCATCTGCTCTTCATGACAAGTGCCTCTGTAAACTCTAGGCTCCATCTGCCATTTTGTTTGGATAGAAGCCACTTCATATGACAAAGATCCTACCTTTGAACTGACAACAATCAGTTTTAGATATCAAGATCAATCTGTTAAATGTAACTATACTAAAAATCATAAGAACTTTTCAAAACTAAAAACTAAACAAATATTGTCCTCTCATGGTATTAAGAGTGCCTAATAGTTTAGAAAATGAAAATTTGTCAGCTACAGAGGATATTATTTTTGCACTTTTGCACTATAACTGTTGAGGGCTGGGCCATACAAAGCTTATTCATCCTCTGCTTTGGGCCTGTTGGAGACCTGTGTCAATAGTCAGGCCCATTTTAGTGATAGTTTAGTCAAGTTCATGAGATTATAACAATACTTGAATGGTTACACCAATTTGGCACATTTTACTTTGTTTAATGATACTCAATAACTTTGACTGAAATGATGTTCATTAATGATTACATTTATGGAATAAATAATGAAATTAAACAGCACATAATTAAGAAAAGTCCTTAACAAGATATAATCTGAAGCACAGATTAGTTCATAGTTTGCATATTGCGTTGGCCATGGCTAACAGTCTAAATAAAAGATTAGAATCTCATGTTTTAAATCTTGACATAACAACGCAGTGAGAGCCATCAATCATTCCCCACTTTCAATCCAAGTGGAAATAAACCCACTGTCAAAACAATGGCTCTTTCTGTGACAGTGTGGACATGATACCAGGTGGTGCCCACTTTGTCGCCTCTTTTTTCCTCACAGCAAAACCTCACATTTCATCCTACTAACCTGCGAACTATTGTCCAAGTGTCTCAGAGCCCTGTGGATAAGGCGAAGGAGGCTGCAGACTAGCACAGGCTCCGACAAAGGAGTGTGGGCAAGCTGATCCACTAATAACGGCAGCACCTGGGGACACAAACACAACTTACTGTAGATAATTTATCACTTCTATCTCAATAAAACGTTTTTATGTGGCATCGGGTATCGCTCATTGTGGTCATGACACCGAGACAAGTGCTGAAAAAAGTCCTTGCAATAAAATAAGAGTGAAACTGCACTGAAGAGTCCAACCTTGAGGCATCGTTCATTGCGTAACATCTCTGGAGGTAAACAGTGGCCCATATCTTTAACACTGGGGACTGTCGATGAGTTCAGATGTCCGTCAAGAACCCATTCTAGGAGCAGAGAGAGCAGCTCTGGGGAAGGGGAAACCTGAAGGAAGTAAAAACAAAAAAAATGATATGAGGATGACATAACTATACACCTAAGGAATAACAGAGACGCATATGTCTAGAAGGGATGCAGCTTTCTCACAATTCAGTATATATCTTGATACATGGGTCACAACTGATAAGTTTTAGGCCTCAGAAGGAGAATTAAAAAAAAAAAAAATCTTACTATCTTACTAAACTATTTTCTCTGCTTAAATGTAGCAGAGTTAGGTGTTTATGGAGCTGTTTTCTTCCTGTAAATGCGAACATATAATGGAACCATTAACGCGCTGGAGTAGTGGCATGTGCGTATTGACCTACACATGTGTGTCGAAATGTGGAGGTCGTATTGAACAATACAGTATTATATTTAATATTGTTGCATTCCTAGTTGTTGCAGCATCCACCCAAGTACAGAATTAAAAGCTAAATATACGGTCAGAGAATTTGAGAGAAATTGGGCTCAAACAAAATCTTAAACAAACCATCATTTACATTTACATAATTACATTTTGTTATTGTATATACGGGCAAGCTTCATTAATGGGCAATACTGAATTTAAAAAACAATTAGATTAGTCTTAAAATAGCCACTTAAATATAACCAAGGAAATGTTGCTGTAGATGTGATGCCTACCAAAGCTTACATAAATGCTGTGGTATTCAAGTTTGGGAGAAAATACAATAATTAATAACTTGTATGAATTCAAAAGTAGAAACGATAGATTTAGAAGTATAGTGAAACCTATCTGCCCCTGTTCTTAACGACATAAATAAAGTATTACCTTGCTGATATATTTGCCAGAGGTCTTGTTCTTTTGGGGAAGATTGACATTCTCCAGACTTCTTGCGTTTATTTTCTGACATCCTCTCAACACAACACCAAGCTCATATTTCCTCTGAAACGAAGCATTTAAATATAATTAGCCAGGATTTATGTTACAATAAATGCCACAAACATCTGAATCTGTTTTATGAACTGGCATTAATAAAACACTGAAAGTTCAAAGTTTCACCTGTAGGTTTTCAAGTCGGGCCTGCACCCTCCTTGACTGCCTGTCCAGCCGTTTGTTCTGCTCGCTCAGTTCATTTAGCTGTTGTTGATTTAAAAAATAAATACATTTAAAAACATAAGTTAAGTTAAATCAGATGGGCAACCAGAGAGTAATGTTTGAAAGTGATAAAGAAAGTGCTCCAACTTTGCAGAAACATTTCAAAACCAGCTATGTTATACTGCCCTCTTGTGGACCCAAGTAGGCAATGTAAAAATGTCTATAACAAATTTGCAGAAGTTGAATATTTACACCCTCACTCACAAACTATTTACATGTTCACAAAATTCAAAATGCAACACCACTACACTACCTTTTATATAAGATGGTAATTAAAACCATCTGCTATTTAAAAAAATCCCTTTCTAGGGCTCAAGATTCAGATTCAGTCAATTCTATTAATCAGTGATATGCATGGGGTTTTTTTTAATCGCAAGGTCCACAGACGGCTAAAGTATTGTATTGTTTATGTTCTAGAAATCAGTATTGAATGCAATTTTTATTTATTTTTTATAATAACATAAAATAGAATTGAATGTAATTGTGATTGATCAATATGACAGAAAGAAATTTCACCACCACACCTGTTTTTTCATGTTGTCATTCAGATCTTTGAGAGTTTCAAAGCCTGACTTCAGTCTTTTGTTTTCTTTGGTTTTTTCCTGCAGTAGATTCTGCAGGTGAAGGATCTCTTGCTTATGTTTCTGGTCATATGAGGAATAGAACACAAAAGTAAGAAAAGTCCATATATATTTGTACAAGGCAGCAAAGTTCTGAATTATTACACATTTGAAGTTTTTTTGTTCCTCTGACCTCTTGTGCAGAGAGCATTTTTGAGTGGAACATTTCCTCTAAACCCAGTAGTTTCTGAAGACTCTCCTCTTGTTGTTTCAGTCTCATCTCTCGCTCCTGCAGCTCTCTCTCCCACAGCAGCTGTTTCTGCCTCTCACTCTGTACTCAAAAGAAACACACACAGAATACATGCATTGATATTTTTCACTCCCAAGACAAACTATATTATTACTATATTTTGACAAAGCTTGTGAAGTATTTAATAAATTGGAAACCTGAACTGGTTTGGTATTATTGACAGAATTGACTACACAAAAAAACACCTAGTGACCTAGTCTTAGTTAATCAACTGATTTTTATAGTAACTATTGTATTGGAAAAAAACTAAATAAAATTAATAAAAAAAAAAAAAAAAAAACTCTTTCAAGCTTTAACATTTTCTCTTGCCCCTTTTCTGCATAATATTCCTTGTCAAAACCGGCACAGGTGTGAACAGTCAGAAAGAAATCAAATCAGATTACTCACATTGGAT
This sequence comes from Periophthalmodon schlosseri, assembly GCA_000787095.1. Taxonomy (NCBI): domain Eukaryota; kingdom Metazoa; phylum Chordata; class Actinopteri; order Gobiiformes; family Gobiidae; genus Periophthalmodon; species Periophthalmodon schlosseri. Next base: position 14,141 of record KN473569.1, read on the forward strand.
ATCAGATTTCACTAATCTGATAACTCCAGAAATAAGTTAATGAACAGATATTAGGTGAGCATTTAAACATAGCCACAGCCAGTAATGTTGAGCAATACTGTTTGTGCAGTCTTTTATCTGATTATATCATTAATTAATATCCTTACTGGCATTCAAAAAAATAACAAAAAATGTATCTCCAACAATATAAAAAAATTATCCACTAATGCAATTCAACAGAATAAACATTGGTCCACGCTGATGTTTAAAACCAGTAAATGATTTGACTCTTCTTTCCTTGTAGGACTTTGTTCACCTTAAGCTGCTCATAGACAGTCTCCATCTCCTGCAGTATTGTGGCTGCTCCAGAGGATGACAAGGAGTAGAAGTGAGAGAGATGCCGAGCTCCATCCCTCTCTCTGTCAGTTTCCCGAGACCCAAGGCTCCCATTCAGGCAAGAAGGCAAGGTCACATCTGGACAAGTACGAAAGAAGAAAAGCCCCAGGAAGGTACTTTAAGTATTCATGATACAGAGAGGTACAACAAATCAAACACAGGAAGGTAGAGAGGTTTTTCTGTGAAGCAACGACAGTGCAGTGCACTGTTGTTACTGATGATTATCAACTGTAAAGCATCTTAGGATGAGAGCATGGTGGTAGATATGTCCAAATATTTATATAATCGTTATAACTGTTGTTTTGGAGATATAATACAAAATTAATTAACACTGTGACATGAATAAAAACAATACAAATTTGAATGTACTTGCACCTGTTTCTGTAAAAGGCTGCTGTGAATCTGAACGAGGGGGAAATACGTGATTTTCCATCTCTTCTTCATCACTTTCAGATCTAAAATAATGTGACATACTTAGATATCATGTTATAGATTGCTAATAACACTCATAGACTTACGGATCTGGTGTGAGGATAAGTCCTTTAAATAGTCCATGTAAAATTTTACTGTAACCTTTGAAATCCTTGTCAGCCCTGTGTGTCTTGATGAGATTTTGTAGCACGTTATCGTCCCGATCTGGCAACTAAAGAAAATAACACATGGTTAGTTATCATTTCTGGGTTACACAAATTAGGATGTAAATAATCAGTGTTTCCCACGGGTTTATACTGAGACTATGAAGGCACAGTACAGGCAATCCTTACTGAAATAATTAAAGTAGCTAAATACTTTCATTTATTTATCAAAGTTACTTCAATATAATTAATCAATATAATACAGTGGCAGCTACTCGATTTAGTTGATCAAGAAAATGCTCTTAATGTGGGCTAGTCGTACGTTATACAAAATTGTACCTGTTTCTTTCTCCTAACTGAAATCATGGTGGATTTCTCTGCTGCTGTTGCCATGTTTCAATTATTTAATCCGCTTGCTTGTACTTTTGGTTTGTATTGCTGTAACGACACTAAAAACCTACATTTAGCATTAGTGTAGCCTACCGCTCGTTTACGTTGCAATTGTAAATAATTTAATGCACGGGTAAAATAAATTTCAGTGCACACACTTTCACATTTTGAAAGCAGGACAAAAACATCCGAATTTGGCGGATGTGTGACGTATTCAGGTGATTAAAAATATGACAGCGTCCCCTAGCGGCTAATGTTAGATTACAGTTTTCGCTAAACCAATAATACTAATACTAGTAACTAATGACCACAAGACCTATAATTTTATGTAAAATCTGAAACTTTATAAACCGATAAGTTTCGCCGAATCTTGCGTTTTAAATGTGCTTTTTCGAGTTATGGTGCGTTATGGATACCTGGTAGCTGGTTAGCCTCCACGAAGTCTTTGAACTCCTAATATTTGGCGTTTTTCGAAAAGCCTATTGGGAAAATTGGGAAATGTTATTTAGCTCCATAGCTAAAAACAGTGAGTAAAAAAAAAAAAGTCCAAACGCTAAGAGCTTTGGCGAGTGAGATGTTTTCGCTTTTTGAATCTGGATTTATATTGGGTATATTAATTATAGTCTGTGATTGGGTATTGGTATTGGATTAGATGAAGGTAACTAACTAAACTGCACTTCAGAAGAAAATCTCTAGAACCGTATTAAATGCACATTTACATACATAAGTACATTGTAAATATAATTTGTACTTCTTTTTTTTAATTATTATTATTGATTGGCATTGAATTTATCACCCAGGAATATACAACAGAAGCATCCTCAACAAGGAAGAAAAAGAGATTCCAAACAATGCAGCTGCGACACTAAGGTAACCAAGGTAACAAATAAAGTAACTGATAAAGATGTGCTTTTACCAGCGTATTGAAGACACAAATATACACGTTGCTCATATGGACAGGCCATGCCTCATTTGAAAGCTCAGACGCACCAGAACTATGTATTTTTGGTTAATGCATTTAGAATAAAACCACCTGCCCCAGCAGCCACTACTTTATATTCTGCCACTTGCACCTGTCAGACAGAACTGCGGTGACAAAAGATCCAATCAGACCAAATCTTATAGCTCCAGCCGCAGCAGCTATAAAATCCAGTTTGAACTGACTTTTATAAATGAACAAGTTTTTTTTCTCCCAGTTTCAGTTTTGGCTAACCTGGGGCCAACTCCCCTCATGAGTGAGTCGTGAGATGATGGATGGTTCTCAGCCAAGTGAGCATCAGCATGCAATTCCAACCGTCGGCCGCATGAGAGCAGTGTCCTACAGTATTGTAAGTAAAAGCCATCTATTTTCACCCATAGTGCCTTCAGTAGGCTTTGTTTATTATAAGAATATTATACAGTTCATTATCACACAATGAAAGAAAACGTTAAGATAATGTAATGAGAACTGCAATGAAAAACCTTTATTAAATTTCAACAATATAATAAAAACATCAGGTAAAATCATTCTATATTGGCAAATGATTTCAAAGATATGGTCCAGATGACTCCCTCTCAATCCCTTTCTACCACTGGCAAATCATGTTGTAACCTACAACAAAAAGCATATGATTACAATCAAATCAATATTAATTAAAAGCTGAACATTGTTGACTTTATTTTTTGCTGTCTCGACTTCATGATTAATGTCATCTAAATAGCCTTGACTAGTTCCCTAATATGCTCTCAGTTCAGTCACCTTGTCCCTGATGGGAAATAAATTAGCCTATATACATGGCTATAATAACACAGATCTTCAATTAGGGAAATAGGACCTTTGTCCACTCTGTATTAAAATGCTTAATTGGTCACATTAACCTACTTTCTTATCAAGAGATTTTCAATGGATTTGTGCCAGAAGAGGGTCAAACTGTATGTACCATATAGTGTTACGTGTAAGTCAATATATTGACTCAGCTAAAAAGAATAGGATGCACGTGCTTAGATGTAAAGGAAAGGTTAAATGTCACAGTACCTGAAGCCATAGTAATAGTAGTTATAATTAGAATTTAATCTTATAGGCTGCAAAAATGTATGTAGTAAAATGATGTTTGTTTTGTAGGCTGTCACACTTTTGGCCTCTGTGCAGACTAACTTGTTTTAGTTTTATTTGTGCTTGAATTTATTACCTTTATTGACATAATTACTGTGATTGAATTAAATTGGAAATAACTTGGCTCAAAATAAGTGGCTAAAAATGTGATGCTGTAATAGGATAGGCTACATTAGCAGGTGCGAAGTCATGGGAGGTTAGGTCAAAAATTAAAGGTTGAGGCTAAAGGTTAAGGATCAATGAGTCATAAAAAGTCTATTGCAGAAGCACCTGTAGTTTGGTATTTTTAGTTTTTTGTTGTGATTTGCTCCAGTTAAAAAGGTAATAAGAAGATAATTGTCGCTGATTGTTGCTGAGCAGTGAGACATTCATAAAAAATGCATTTCCCTTTTTATTGTAGCCATTTAATCTAGCCCCAGGGGACCTGTTTTTAGCACGCCGCCAAATAATATCTGCTACGTGCTAGTGTACCGCTAATTAATTTGTCTGTGTGTTTAGACAAAATGGGATGTTGCCTGTAGTTGTCGCCTGTACCTTATGTTTTGTGACAGCTAATATAGGCTGAGTGTGCAAGCCCACAGGACACTACTAAACAAAGGCAATCAAATCCTATCATTGAATTAACATTATATTAACATTATGCTGTCTGGTACTGCTGGGGCAATTATCTCCATTCTCAAGATACAACGACTTAGGAAACCCTCAATTATAGTGCAAAAGGCAGTGTGGCGCTAGGGAAATGATTGTGTCTTCAGTGCTATGGTGTTATGGGCGCACAGAGCAGTTTTATGTATGCTAATGCGAGCCGTAAAGATGGGTCTGGGGTTCAATAGGCCCCCATTGCAATTACACTTCCTAGGCAAGAAAGACATATCCTGGGCAACGTCGAGCTCCACTGTGGGTCGTTTCATCTGGAAATATGGATGATATGAAAACTTCAGACTGAATGCTCTTGAACCTATCTATCACTGTGGACTTTGGTGATATACTGTAGTCTGAAAAAGGCTGCAGCTGTTACTATTACAATTACTTCAGTAGTAAACTACTCAGCTATTTTTTTTTTTTGGTTAATCGACTAGTCAAACAATATTTTTTATCTATTTTCATGTATATTCTTAAAATACATTTTTAACCAAATAAAGGTTGATATATTTGTCCTTAAGGCTTCTAGAGAATATATATAAATAAAGTATGTTTTGGATCAAAATTAGAAATCATTCATCATTCATCATCATCATTCTTATTTGACATTTTGATTTAATAGTCTCGCTGTATTTACTAATCAAAATACAATTAAGATTATTTTAATAGTCGACTCATGATTATTCTAATTTATCATTGCAGCCCTTGTATAGTGGGTCCCATTGAATAGTGGGTCCCATTGGTGATACAGTTTAGCTTATATTTGTTCAACAGCCCTGAAAATCAGACCATTACATATATGGGTGAAATCAATACAATTAACTCTACACACAATTGTGATCTATCTCCCATTTCAGTTTCTATTGAAATGAAAATACTTAACCACCAATAACATTAACATTTTAAATACTCCAAATCCAATGTGGTCTACCATATTTATAAACTGTTAGACTTTTGTGCCCTGCAGGATTTATCCATGTAATCTAATGTAATCTTTTTCTATAATAACATTGTCATCTTATATTTATTGGATTAATTTCAAACGATTTAATTGATACATTAATATTTTTTTCTTTTACAGTACAAGGCCTTTGGGGCCATTTAACACTACAGGGAAAAGAGAACCAAGCAAGTATTATAAAATCCTGCAAAGATGATTTTTATAATGGAGATGTAAGAAGCTTGTTTAATTATTGATGTATTCATGGTTTGATTTAGTTTCTATGGTTTCTAGATCCCAATCTAGGAGTCTACTAAATATATTTAAGTAGAATTTTAAGTTATTAGTCATTTCTTCATAAAATCCCATTTGCTTGGTATGACTTAACATGCAAGTACCCAGTGACACATGCAGTGAACTCCACTGAACTGTCGGAAGCACAGACCTCTATATGAAACCATGAAATTTTGACACTTAATTTGCGTCAAAAGCTCAGATTTTTTGATAGCACTGTCCCTCTGTGTTAGCGGCATGAATTGACCCATTGTTCAGGCCATGGAGTCCAGAGGCAGTCACTATAGGAGCAGAATACATTAACACTGGCCGTGATAGTGAGACTGACCTCTACTCCTACACAACACTCACACATTCCTCACAGCACGTGTGTGTGTGTGTGTGTCTGCAGATTTTATGAAAGTATGGGTGCAGTTTATTGTCTGTTAAAAGTGCACTATGTAACTTTTCTTGCTTGTCACCATGGGGATGTTATTGCAGATCAAGTTATGAGTCTGATCTCTGAAGTTGCACAATAACAATGCATGTTTTTCAGGGTATTTTTGAACAACAAAAACAGCTTTAATTGAATAAATGTAAGACATAAATTGAATGCTGTACCATGGAACATTCCAATGTAAGACAGATACGTTTATTTCCATACTGTCCATGCATGGTCCTATTTCACAATGCAGAAATGCTAATCCGATCCCTTGATACTAGATGGATCCACTTAAAATACAAGACCATGTTTGGATTTTTTTTTTTTTCTGGCCTGGAGGAAATGAACGGTTCTCAACACACTGTAATTTCAAACTAATTTCAATGTTTTTGTTGTGGCATGTTTTATGTGGGTTAACCACACTTTTTGACTGGTTGATTCATGCAGCAGAAAATGGGTCAAATGCACAGAAAGAAATCACAGTGGCTGTATAAAATGTACAAATAATCCCCATTGAGCTCTTGGACTGATTACAGCATTGTACGCATGGAGACAGTTTTGAGCTTTGACTTCCCCATGTTGTTTGACGTGTGCATCATCTTGACTTTTCAAAAGAAGACAACAAAAGATCAACATTTCACACTGACATTTTCTAGCTCCTTAAATAACAGAACAACCACTTAGACCTCCATTACATAGTCAGGAGACAGGCCTGATAACACTGATGCTGCAGACACTATTGGAGGCTGCAGCAGAGATATATTTGAGCTGAGGACCTTGCTTAGCGACCCTGGCGGGGCAGTCATTCCTATGGGCTTGACTCATGTGGGATGTTTCTGGCTAGTCTCGGCCCCAGCAGCCCATTTTTGGCAATGTCATGTTTTAACAACTCCTGATGCCTTTTTAATTCCTGCTTCTGTAAGTCTTGTCTGGAAGTATTGGAATGCCACATATGTGAGCGAGGGCCCAGACACTAATGTTTGGAAATAAAGCGTGTGCGATCGGCCTTGTTTTCAGGGACATGGGAGCGGAGCTAAGAATACCTTACAAGAACTGGCTTACAAGTTGTGGTGGCCAATATTGTTCTGATGTCTAGACTGATCTGAAAATGTTGGGGAAAAAAACAAAATACACTTTCAATAAATATTTTAGCTAATAAGTTGTTATTTTAATTTTATTAGGAATAGAAGATAGCCAACTTTATGTCATGTAGTCACCGTACAGTCCACTTGTTTTTATGACTTGATTTGTCTTTATTTCATTGATGAACTCACAGTAATATTTTTAGCTATTTATTCAACCTAAAAAGTAAAAGAAAATGTTTTGTCTGCAGCATTATTTTTAAGAAATTATTTTATTTGAAAAATTCAATTCACATAACATGTTTGTCTTGGCTTTGGGATCACTGCCCACGTTTTTGATGTGCATAAAAGCACTGTAGAAATTCTATTGGAAACAGACTTTGTCATTTCCCCGGTAGCCTTTATTTCATAGCCATTTGTTGAGTTTCTTGTAAAGTGTCAGCATAATATAATCTAAATGGCATCTTGATCTTGCCACTAATTAATTCATTACAATACAGACAGATGATTATCCTCCAGTTCTATGAAAAACTGAGTGTACACTGCCTGTTTAAGACTATGCTATAAACAGGCTAATTTTTCATCATTATTATTATTCCCAGAGCAGTGCTGATGAAGGAGGCAATTCAACTGTGGGGAACACAGGGGAGACAGGCAGACTTAATAGACCATGCATACTCCTATTATACGGCCTCTGTGTGTGTGTGTCTGTTTTGTATTGAAAAGGGAGGATATTTAAGAATGTGATGAAATAAGACCACATAAGAGCCCTAAAGACATCATGTCAAAATAACTGCCGTTTTAAGATTGATAAACCAGTTATGGCTTGAGGAAATAAATGTTTAGTATTAAGATAGTTGTTCCTGAGAGGAATTTACTAATGTATGGGCGTTAGACGTTTTGTATTTCATTTGTATAAACCTTTGGAGAAATGTAAGAATGGATACCAGACATACTTTACACCCAGAATTTAATAACAACTTTATAAATACACCAGATAACATGGCATTGAATGATAGTGAGCATCATCTTGCAGAAAACTATAATACATCAGGTTAAGGAGAGAAACTAGATGCATTTTGTGGAGCATCAAAGGTTTAGATGTATAAAGGGCCACATTGAGATGTTGTGTGAGCCTGGTTGAACTTGGCAGTTTTCCAAGTTAGTTGAGTGGTTTGGACTTCTACATCATAACTTCTCCCTGTGTCTGGATGGGTTTTCTCCAGGTGCTCTGGTTTCCCCCAAAACATGCTCCAATAAGGCACAGATCAAATGCAGGGGATACATTTCCCTATATGGACCATAATTAAAAATAGATAGTTGTAAATAGTACATCAGTAAGCAGTGTTTTACCATCAGAGCCATATGTGTAATTATCCAGCCACATAGGTCACAACAAATGGGCTGTTTGCGTGATAAGAATAAGAATGTAGCATCATATTGATCAGTGTGAACATTATGCTAAATAAACATGCAAATCTTTTCATATTAATGTACAATGGACAATTAACCTGGGACACTATAAAAAATAATTAGCGTTAATTGCCAACATTGTGTTAATTGCACATGTCTTTCCATGGAAAAACTCACATAATGTAAATCTCACACAGCTGTGTTTTAATCTATTACACCTGCTAGGACAATATTCTTTCCAACTCCTTCAGAAGACCATTCACTTTATTAACCACTATGGTCAAGCCCATTTCTGACAGTTAATAAAAAATAAAAGCCTCATAGGAAGTCATAATTACAATAAAACTCATAATTATGAGTTTAAAACTTGTAATTATGACTTCCTGTGAAGCTTTTATTTTTATATACTGGCGAAAAAATTGGCTTCCATATCTTAGTCTGTATAATTAATTTAACATTAAATAATTGTAGTGTCAGAATATCTATGTAGCTGTGTTCATCTGAGAAACTGATTTTCTGCTCTGCCGTAGTTTTGTAAGCTCTACTGAGTTTTATATAAACACATTGAATAACTGCCTGGCACTAAAGACTGGCCCAGCTGTGTTATAGTGTGAGACTCCTCATTCACACATGTGGGCACCAAACGCACTGTAGCTGGTATCAAGGCTTCGGGCATCTGTTAGCGTGAGAGCTAATCTGATCTGAGCAGCAACACAAAAGGCTCACTGCCGTCTGCTATAACATCAGGCTAACTCACAGTTTACACAATAATGAAAATGGAAAGTTAACAATGGGGCTATATAAGAATCAAGCAAACATACGGTCATGCTTGAATGTGGGTTTTGTTTTGCAGTTTTACAATAGCTGCTCAAAATTAATTAGATAGACAAAAAGAAATACAGAGGTCAAGAGGCTCCTCTCATTCGAAAGCCCAGGTTGTTATAAATATTATGTTACAGCAAAAATATTTTTATTGGAAAACCTGGAAACGCATCTGTTAAGTTAGCATGAAACATATTTATCGACAAAGTATTTTGATATTTATAAGTAATAAAATCAGATCTGGCAAAACAACATAGTAAAGAGTAATAACTGGCTCTGTTTTTCATGGATTGCATAAACAAAGTTCACCTCCATCTTTCAGAGAAACCACTGCTGGACAATGGTAAATGGAAAACAGCAGGTCTATACAGAGTTTGTACTTAAAACACTTACTTACACTTACTACAAACATGCTGTCCTATAAGATTTACAACCAAACTGAAAAAAATAAAATAAAATTGACTGCATTATTGTACAGTGTAAAATACGTTTGTGAAAATGAATGAATATTATGATAAACACAATAAAAGATGCCCTACTGTTCATACGGTCTAATCCAGAAAATGTATTGGTTATAAATTCAGGATGTCAACGAAGGGTAACCCCAATCACTTAAGAAATAAATAAGACTATTGACTGCACTGCTGATGCTGAAAAATAATCATTCTTTGTATTTGCATATATTATTATGGATTTGCCGATACACAAAGCTCTATCAATATTGGGACTAAAGCAGCTGGATAGATGCATCTCTCTCTCACCTTCTGTCTTGGCAACCTTAGAACTGTGCAGCGCATGCCTTGAACAGATTATTATTAGCAAATTATCACTGTCACTTTATTAAAGCATGAGCGCCTTATTACTCAGAAATTGTGTTAACTCAAAACCAATGCTGTTACAGTCTACACATTTATCCAGGCTTGGAATTGGTTCATGAAATACATTGTCAAACGTTTTAAAAGCCACTTTGACCAGCCGCTTAAAATGTCCAAAATTGGTCCACTTATGAGGGTCCACACACATAGACTCTCCCTCATGCCCCTCCCTCATTTGCATTTCCTCTATGTTCAGCATCAGCAGCTCTCCCTCTCCTCCACATATCCAGAGAGAAAGGAGAGAGGAAAGAGACGAGCAGCGAGAGAGAGGGGTAAAAGAGGTATGAGAGAGGAGGGAAGGGGAGAGAGGAGGGAGAGAGATGAGAGAGAGAGAGGGAAGAGAGAACGGGAGAGAGGCAGAAGAGAGAGAGGGGAAAAAGGGGGGAGATAAGGGGGCGTGCGTGGGCGGACAGAATGGAGAGGAATCCCTGATAAGCCCCTGTTAGTCTGGCCCAGGGCACACTCACAGGAATGGCTGCTATGCCCGGCATTCACAACACTGTGTGGTGTCACCAAACAAAGGCGTCCCTTCTCCCCCGTCAAAGACAGCATTGTGGAAGGCCAGAGTGCAGGGCCTTTATATCACATACATTCCACACATGCCCCCCACCCCTCCTCCTACTCATACAGCAATATAGATGGACATGGATAAAGAGTGATATTAAATGATCCCGCTCCAAATGTGATTGAGGTGTAGACCAGGAAGTAAGAAAAGCATCCAGAACAGACCTTGATGATAGATTTTGAAATATACACACACAATATCACTGTTTGTCAGTGAGGGGAGTTATAAGCAATGGCATCTTTTTTGAATTGGCTCGCATGCAGTATTTTAGTTTTAGAAATTGAAAATATTACTATAAGAGTGTAATACTGTGCCGCGAGACATGCTGTTTGGAAAGGATGGCAGTTTTTGTTTGTGTAAGATGTGTAAGAAAAAGTCAGTACTAATTATCATCATTATTATTAATAATTTACTTAGCTGCTAGTTGCGACCCAACATTGAGTTCACAAATACAGAGAGATATTATGCTCTAAACTTCAACTTTCCATACGGGCTAAGAAGAGAGAGCAGCCCTGTGAGAATCACCTGTGTGGGACTACCCTGAAAGAACCCCCGCCTCCCCTTCTATCTCCTCTCCTTTCTTCTCTCCTCTCCTTTCCTCTCCTCTCCTCTCTCCCCTCTCCTCTTCCCTCTCCTCCCTCCTCTCTCCCTTCTCCTCTCTCCTCTCCCCTCTCTTCTCTCTCTCCTCCCTTCTCTCTCCTCACTCCTCTCCCCTCTCTCCTCTCTCTCCTCTCCCCTTTTTCCTCTCTCCCCTCTCCTCTCTCCTCACTCCTCTCTCCTCTCCCCTCTCTCTCCTCTACCCTCCCTCCTCTCTCCTCTCTTCTCTCTCCTCCCTTCTCTCTCCCCTCTCTTCTCTCCCCTCTCCTCTCTCCTCTCTCCCCTCCCCTCTCTCCTCTCTCCTTTCGCCTCCCTCCTCTCTTCTCTCCTCTCTCCTCTCCCCTCCCTCCTCTTTCCTCTCCTCTCGCCTCCCTCCTCTCCTCTCTTCTCTCCCATTTCCTCCCTCCTCTCTCCCTTCTCCTCTCTCCTCCCTCCTCCCTCCTTTCTCCTCTCTCCCCTCTCCCTCCCTTCTCCTCTCTCCTCTCCCCTTTGTCCTCTCTGCTCTTCCCTTTCTCTTCTCTCTCCTCTTCTCTCCCCTCTCTCCTCTCTCTCCTCTCCTCTCTCCCCTCTTTCACTGTGAAAGTTACCATCAGCTGACTCTCTCCCGGGGGTCCGACAGGGTCAGTACATGTGTCCCGGGACAGTAACGTGTCACTGGGCTGAAGGGACGGCTTCTTCCTGTTGCTCTGACAGGCTCCTGGCTGCTCCTGCTGTCCCTGTCCCAACCACAAAGGCCTCATGGGAAGGTGGACATGACAGGAGGGCAGGTGCACTGATACCCCATGTCTGACTGTCCTGAGTGGTTCAGCAAACACCTGTCAATCACTGTCAGGGGTGACAAGGGCTATAGTAGAACAGGAATGTTTGTGTTTGAGTTTGTTGAGATTGGCCTAAGGCACTGAGAAAAAGTCAGTGAAGTCAAAATTCAATGATTATAGACTGGGCTGGTACTATACACAAGTTTACAACACTGGAACTAATTAATTATTGAATTATTCTTTAAACTGATTATAACTGCTATGAATTCAACTATGTGGTTTCAGATGACATCACAACATTCTATAGGCCAATAATATTTATGGGGGCAGCTGAAAACAATATGAATAAAATACAGATTCTTGCAGAAATATAGTTGTAGGGTTTAGTCATTGATATAAATAATCAGGGTAACTATTTTGGAACTTTTTGGTTATTTCTTATGAAAAATACAATGTAATCAATACAAAGAACTGGCACTTGCCCGTCATCTGGGAGTATGACATGATTGCGTTTTGGAATCTGAAAACCACCATTTGGCATACTGCATGTAAATATGCAACAAGATAGGCAGATGTACTGACCACTCGCTTTAACTTCCAACAGGATGCAGTCTATACTCAAATGTCATTCATCATGATTATTTCACCAATTAATTACCCTTTAATTGACATTTCTTACACTTTTCTGGGCCTATGCCTGTCTGTCTTTGTATGTTTGTTTGTGTGTAGGAAGAGTGGGTGGGTATCAGAGCTGACAGGTTTAACCCTTTAGGGCCGGGCTCCTGTCACACTGCACTGAGCTCTCAGCAGGGACATCCCCAGTACACTTCCCCTCGGGCGGAGAGAGTGCTTCTAATGCACTTTTACTGTCTACACTGTACTAACTGTTATTATTTGATTTACATAAAGCTGTATGGTTAACAAACTTCAGATGACATTAGAATTGGTATTCAGACATGTAAAATGTATTTATAATAAACGCAATAAGTTAGTAGATTTGGAACAGTCATTTGGAAATAGGCAGCCTTAATTTTTAAAGACACTATTACTGATTTTCAGATGACTTTACAACACTGTATACATCAATAATATTTACTACAGATGGGGACAGCTAAACTGAATGTTGTTAAAATGCAGTTTTTTGTTGTAATACAGTGAGTAATTGGATATAGTCAATAATAGAAATGATCAGGTTCAACATTTGTGCACTTACCTTTTGGATATATCATGGCAAAGCACAATGTTATCAATAGGAAAAACTGACTCTTGACACCCATCTGGGATTATGACATCATCACATTCTATAATCTGAAAATCACCAATATGGACTTTAAAGACGAAATGGCACAAAATGACAGCCATGACGTTGTCTCACTGCCCCAAACAGTGTAGCTAACTGGTAAGTGTCAGGGGAGAAGTTCAAACTTAAATTGCCCATTCTTCAGCTCACAGCCTTGGAATCATCATTAGTTTCCCTTTCTGTTACCTATCTGTCTTTGTATGTCTGTTTGTTTGTGTGTAGGAGGAGTGGGTGGGTATCGGCGCTGACAGGTTTAACTCTGTAGGGCCGGGCTCCTGTCAACCTGCACTGAGCTCTCAGCAGGGACATCCCCAGCGCAGAGGAAGCACCAGTCCACTTCCCCTTGGTCTGCAGTGACAGGACAGGACAAGCGCTCCGGCCAAAACAAGGCTCCCCGCGGAGTGGATGTGAGGCCATAGGGTGCCCAGTCAGGAGGGCGGCAGCAGGGGCTAAGTACAGGGACAATGGAGAGACAGTGGGACAGTAGGGAATTAGCTGACAATTAGGCAGAGTTTGTGTGAAGAATGATGGATGAGGAGCTGTCAGGACCCAGGGAGCAGAGGATGATCTGGATAAGTCCATGTTATCCTCAGATTACACAGGCTCTGACACACATGCACGCACACACACAGAGGGCAGGGGACTCTATACTGTAGGTAATCTCATTTACGGTACAGTATATGTCTATTATTAACAACAATATTAGCGATATAACCTGGGATGCATTACAGTATGGTACTAAATAATCTTGTATTTATTTGATTACGGGTGTTTTTATTGCTTAGAAATGCTGTGAACTTACCTTTTCATAGATCTGACCTGTAACTTG
>JACM01002757.1:0-12781 GCA_000787095.1 Periophthalmodon schlosseri
TCCACTGCAGTCTAGTGGAGGGGCTGTCTCCTCTTGCGACCTCCTCTGGTTCCTGCGGAGTCCTTTTGTGCTGGAGTCCTTTCATGCTGGAGTGGACTCCTTTTGTTGTGGAGTGGACTCCTTTTGTGCTGAGGAGGAGACTCTGTGATCACCAGGCTGAGGCTGTCTGTGGAGAAAAAGAGTGACATTACTATTAGTCATATTACATAGTTAGCGTATCTAAAATATGAAAGTACTTCTACAACAGTTCTGGCGCTGCCCAAAGTCCTCAGGTTGGTTGTTTAAAGCTGTTGTTTAAAGCTTTAAAATAGTACAGTATAGCACTAAAAATGTAGCTATCTCCATGGAGACAAGTAGGTGATGCCACCAGGGCAAGTAACGCTTACAGCTCAGACCTCACACAGATGAATTCCAAATCATTAAAAGTAGTGGGAGGAGCTCAGACTCAGACTCTGTGCTGTGCCTTTTTTCTCACATTGTTATTGCACTGAAACCTTTAACTCTGCTGTGTATGAGCCACTGCTTTATTTTTAAAGGCCCTATATTACGCAAAATGGACTTGTGAACTTTAAGCCATATTAAAATGTTGTTACCTCATTGAAAACATATCTGGAGTTGTGGTTTGTTAATCCTTTATTATTAGTCTGTCTACATCTCAAAAGCTCAAAATGCTCTGTTCCACCTTGTGATGTCATGAAGTGGTACTTTTTAAGTTAACAGCGCCTTTTACCTTTTGTTCAGTATAGATTGGAAATTCCAGGGCTGAAATTATCCAAATGATTCTAGTGAAGGAGTTTAAAAACACAGTGGAGCACTTCCTGTATTACCACATGACATCACAAGGTGGAACAGAGGGTTTTCTGTTTGAGAAGAGACTAAATATGCAGGATTTAAACTGCGTAGATGGTGTTTGAATAGCATTGTCTACTGTTCCCAGTCCTTTTGGGCAGTTTTAGTGCAAGCTAGATATATTTGTAGCTTTGTGTTAAAAAATGTATAAATATAGCTCAAGTAGCCGCTGCCAATTACAGCCAGGTGTTTCTGGTGTTTTCAGGAGCAGGGGCCGAATCCACATAGCGTCTCTTGCTTCTCACTGTGGAGGCTATGGGCTGAACAACTGACTGCACTGACTGGGAGGGGCCCTCAGGAACAGGGACCGGCTCCCCAGAGCGACAGGGGCCCTCGGGAGCAGAGACTGGCCCCACACAGAGTCTCTTACAGGACCTGCTCTCCTCAGAGAACAGCAGCAGGGCTTCTTCATGAGGAAAAAAGGGATGGTTAGAAATGCAGATCACAATTTTCAGTTTTAGTGTAAATCTATAGTCATCCAGGCATGTTCCATCATAACAAAGGTACACCTTGGAGATGTTATTGCTTTGCCTGGAATGTTCCACAGTATGGCATTTAACTTACCTTTCACCATGGGAACAAGCTGATGACACAACCGTCCAAGTTACAAGTCAGATCTGTGGAAATGTGACCCCACTCTCAACGAAAAGGTTTTTCAGGGTATTTTCTATAACTCCATAACAGATAAGCATAATGCCCTACTGTCAAACATTCAAGGCAAAGCAATCTGCCTGGAGACAAGCAGAAAAGTTACAGATTACATCTTTAAACCTGGTTTGATTAGTATCACTCACATTGTGTCCTGATCTTTCCATGGGTGTTTGCGCAACATAGAGGGTCCACTCTGCTCCTCTTCTGTAGATGTTCGGAGGTCTTCAGAGGGTTCACTGTTGTCCTCCTGTGACCTTGAGGGCTTCCAACAGCGTCTACAAATAAAATATATAAGAAAATGTATTATATATGACCTGGTTTAGAGGAAAAAAACTTGAAAGTGAAAAATAGTGTGAATAGAGAGTATTTACCTTCAGAGTCACAGGTCAGGTCGATGACAGGGATGTTCTCCACACAGCGTCTCTTTGGAGAAACTGAAGAAAGTACAATCACCAGTCCTACAGAAAAAAGAGGATTATTAGTCAGATTATACATTTTTTTCATTTGATAAAAACATGAAGTGCTGAGGATGGAACGGACACAAGTGACATTTGACTAAAGAGAAGTGTAATTGTAATTTATGTGTAAACTGATTTTGAATCTTAGCTTTAAAGCTGGGGCCAGAAGGACACTGGTGACTTTATTTTCAAAAGATGGGGGAACTGATTTTCAAACCACGAAAGGAGGAAATACGAATTTCAAATATTGCCATGACTTGAATTTGCTACAGCTCTCACAAACCCTATGGAGCATTGCTAATATTCCCCTGGACTGACTGATAACCTGTACTAGACGCAGCATGTAGACTTTAAACAGGGCTGGACCTAAAGTAGTCTCTTGTGGAAGAAGCAAGTTCAGTATACTTTAGAATACTTACAATGCTAACACACTTTATAGAGAGGAAAACAAATTACTGTTAGGTTGGGATACTCAGCTTTAAGCCACTTTTGTTTCTGTTTACTCTGTTTACTTGGATTCTCAGTCTTTGATTGACTGATTTGATTAATGATTCTAAAAACTCTACATAAACAAATTTTGATCATGAATTAACAAAGAAGTGCTGAAAAACCTACTGTCAGAGTCACTGGACTTGGCTGCAGTCTCATGACGTCTCTTCCTTCTCATTCTGTGGTCTGTGGGATGAACCACAGACTGCACTGAGCAGGTGGGATCCTCAGGAGCAGCGGCCGACTTCTCACAGCGGAAGGGGCCCTCAGGCCCTCAGGAGCAGGGGCCATTTCCATATACTGTTTTTTCCTACCCACTGTGGAGACTTTGGGCTGAACCACAGACTGCACTAAACAGGTGGGGCTCTTAGGTGCAGGGGTTGGCTTCTCACAGTGGGAGGGGCCCTCAGGTGCCGACTCCACATAGCGTCTCTTTCTTCTCACTGTGGACAATTTAGGCTGAACCACAGGCTGCGCAGAGCAGGTGGGGTCCTCAGGAGCAGGGACTGTTGCCTCACAGTGGGTGGGGTCCTCAGGAGTAGAGACTGGCCCCACACAAAGTCTTTTACCGTACCCAAGGTCAGAGTCATGGTGAAGGTCACTGGACTTGGCCTCAGTCTCATGACGTCTTTTCCTTCTCACTGTGGAGACTTTAGACTGGACCACAGACTACACTGAGCGTGAGGGGCTCTCAGGAGCAGGGACCGGCTCCTCACAGCAGGAGGGGACCTCAGCAGTAGAGACTGGCCCCACACAAAGTCTATTACAGGACCTAGGAAAGGAAATCTAGGCGTGTTCTAATCAAACAAAACAAAGGTACGCCATAGAGATGTTATTGCCTCGCCTGAAAAATTACCAGTTTTGTTTTAACTTTGACCATCTCCACGGGGACAAGCAGGTGACAACACCAGGCCAAGTGACAGATCAGATCTGTGTCGTGGCTACAGTGCCACAACCCAGCTCTTCTGGTGTCCATATTATTGATGGCACCCCCCGCCCCCTCCCACGGTAATACACAGTCTAAACCCCTGTAATTGAATAACTGTATAATAGATATGTTTAATGACGTACTGTCAAAGATTCAAGGTAAAGGAATGACATCTCCATGGAGACAAGCAGATGGCAAACCCCTCATCATGCAAATTACAGAGTGTATCTTTAAATCTGGTTTGGTTAGTGTCACTCATGTTGTGTCCTGGTCCTCCTCATGTCTGCGTTTGTGTGAAGGTCCACTCTGCTGCTCCTCTGAAGATGTGGAGTCCATAGATGGTGTCTTCATCATCGTCTATATCACTGAACATCATCCTCTCATACACAACATAATCCATAGCGGCGCACATGGACTTGTCACACTCCGAGACACTAGAAGAGAGATTCAGGGTTAAACCAGACTGACCTGCAATGCAGACTTTACTTGTTGAGTTAGTTTTAGTTGTATTGTTTCATGGTCTAGTCCTGGTCTAATGTTGGTTTTGGATCTGGCTGTAGTCACTGATCTGGGTGGTGGTCCCAGTTTAGTCTTGATCTAGTCCTTGTCTAGTCTTGGTTTAGTCCTAATACTGGTTTTGGTTCTGGTTTAGCCCTGGTCTATTCTTAGTCTAGTCTTGATTTAGTCCTGTTCTAATCCTGGTTTGGCCATGGTTTAGTTTAATCTTGGTCTAGTCCCAGTTTAGTCCCAGTCTAGTCCCAGTCTAGTCCCAGTCTAGTCCCAGTCTAGTCCCAGTCTAGTCCTGGTCTAGTCCCAGTCTAGTCCCAGTCTAGTCCCAGTCTAGTCCCAGTCTAGTCCCAGTCTAGTCCCAGTCTAGTCCCAGTCTAGTCCCAGTCTAGTCCTGGTATAGTCATGTTTTAGTCCTGGTCTAGTTTTGTTTTAGTCCTGCTCTAGTTTTGTTTTAGTCCCGGTCTAGTCCTAGTCTAGTCATGTTTTAGTCCTGCTCTAGTCCTGCTCAAGGCCTGGTCTAGTCTCAGTTTTGTTCCTGGCTGTACTCACTGGTCTGGATGAAGGTCCCAGAAGGCCTGCAGATGTTCCATGGTGATGAAGGGGTGTTTGAGCAGATCTTCTGGGCTGATGCGCTTTTCAGGGTCTGTCTTCAGCATCAGACTCACCAGGTCCAGAAAGAACTCGCTGTCACGCTGTCCGCTTCATTCACAGGAGTGTACTGCAAATGAGAGAAAACATGTTAGGGATGGTCCAAAGTACACATACCTATATTTGTTTAAAGTTTAATAATTCAAGTTAAAAGTTGAGACTAAGGACCTAAACTCCACCCCACAGCCACAGTCCAAATGAGCTGTTAAACTGGGCAGTGCTTGAAGGACTAAAGGGGAGAGTGAGGGGGAAGGAGGGGCGGGGTCTGGAGGAGTAAACGGGAGAATGAAGGGGGAGGAGGGGTGGGGTCTGCAGGATAAAAGAGGAGAACAGGAAGGGGGGAGGGGGCTTCAGAGGCCTGAAATTCTTGAAATATGATGTTCTTTTTATGTTGAATAAAGATATTAAAAGCATACTTACTTTAAACACATCGGCCAGCGTCGAGGCAGTCGGAGCAACCTCATAGGGTCTCTACAGACACACTGTAAAAAATGTAACTTGAAGTTGCTGAGGCAACTAGGGCGTCAGACAAGCTCCTGTGTGTTTGACGCCTCTAGTTGGACACCTTTGCATTTGAGGACAAACGCTGCGCGTCATGGATGCTGTGGAGGCACGTCGGAGAAAAATACTTGCCGCACGTCCAGGGCGTCCGTTGCGGTCTACAAGTGCCTTTGGGTGTCTTGTTTTGTCTCTTTGTGAACGATTCAGACCAGGTTGAGAGAGTGGCTTTAGTTTATTTATTACATAGAACCCATCAATGGAGGCGATCAGCTCTGCGGTGGCCTGTCTGGGTCCGTGACTAGCCTTTATGCTAGCTGGTGCGCCCGGTATAATTAAGTTTAAGTATTAATTATAAGTATTAAGTATAATTAGTTTGTAACTGATGTCTTTCTACTTTCTCCGGATAATGACGTCGCTAAATCACTGCAGCATAGTCTCTGATTGGTTGACGCTGCGCGTCAAACGCCAAAAGTTCAGCTTTGTCAACTTGGCGTCTGGCTCTTTGGACACGCGAACAGAGTGGCCAACGCGTGAACGCTCAAGACGCACGCCGTTCACGTCAGATTCACGCCGCCCTGACGCTTGAAAACGCGCCGCAAAAACACAGGGCGGCCAAAACGCGTCTAGTGTGAACGCACAGAGAGGGTTTTCCGGCCGCACTTGTATTCACGCTCCCGGTTATTTTTCCGGTAATTTCGTGTGAAATTTGACTGCGTTTATGAGCAACGTGTCTCATGTTAATGCAGACTTTATAATATAAAAGGAACTGGTCAAGATGTAATTCCCAAGGTTATTAATTACCCATTTTGAGTACAAGCTCATGAAATGTACTGCGCAGTATAAATGATGCACATTAATTTGATCTCTGCTTGTTAAACTCTATGTACAAAATAAGATTGCACATTCAGTGACATATCTGTTTATTTGATAGTGTTTTGCATGTATAATTTAGACAAATTGTGTATGGTGGACCACTGTAAGAATGGTAGATAAATAAAATGGCAAAATTCTAATAAAATAAACATGTGTATGTATGTATGTGTGTAATATATATATATATACATACACAAACACATACACTCACACACACTTTAATTTCGTCCAACTGATCTAAAACTTGGTCAGTTACGGGAGGGATAGGATGGGAGGGCATCTGACACAGTGAAAGACTTGTATGACTGCCGTTTATATTGTCACTTCTCATTCCAGCTGTTGTATGAAGTGCCGTTTCTGCAATTTTGTGGGTTCGAGTCAAGATGTTCTACTAAAGCATCATCAACTTCGGTACAGAAGAGGATTTCACTGGCCCTGCATTCACTGTGTTTGCACATTCAAGACAAGAGGTGCGTTAAGATCTCACCTCAGCAGATCTCACAAGAGGATGGTGAAAAGGCAGGACATATTGACCTTCTTTTGTGATTTCTGTGAATTTAAGGATATTTGCTCACAAAACACCTATATTTCTCATCTCCTGAGACACTTAAAACAGAAAGAGACTGTATGCTGTCCATTCCAACATTGTGATTTCACCACTAACAATCCAAGAACATTTAGTGCCCACATAAGCAAGAAGCACAGATACTCAAAGGATATAAAAAATTGTCTTAAAGGACTATCTCATGATTATAATCCTGAAAGTCCCTCCTCTGAGCAGCCAGTAGATACAGCTGAGGAGGCAGAAACTTTACAAAGTGCTTCAGGTCTACTTTCAAATGAGACAGAGGACAATGACTGTGTAGATTATGAGTCTCTTAAACACAAAGCGGCTCGCCTTTTTTTGTGTATGCAAACACTGTTGCATGTTTCAAAAAGTGCATTGCAAAAGATTATTGAAGAAATTAATGACACTTAAACTTCTCTAAATTTCATTCAGGTCAAAGACTCAAGGAGGTGCTTGCTCAGCAGAATATTGAAGTAGATGATGGTGTAGTTAAAAATATCATCGATGCATTTTTTAAAACCAATCCATTAATTGTATCCACTGATCCAAAAGGTACCTTATCTTCTGATTACAAGAGAAATGTCTACTTTAGGAATAACTTCCCTATAATTGAACCTACAGACTACACCTACAAAACAACTAGAAGGAATACATTTGTGTATGTCTCACTTATTGACGTTTTGGAGAGTTTATTGAAACAAATATATTTTTACGAGAAGTTGTTTTTTGGGGAAAGTGATGAAGTAGGCTGATATGAATTTTTTAGAGATGGACAGTATTTCAAGAACAGTCAATTAGGGCAGCAAGCTGAATGCATTTCTATAGCCCTGTATATAGACGATTTTGAGATATGCAACCTCCTCGGAACATCTAGGAAAATTCATAAAATTACTGCAGTGTATTGGGTTGTACTGAATTTACCATCTAGGTTTCGTTCCACCTTGCCATTGATTCAGCTTGCTGTCCTTTTAAAAAGTGTAGATGTTAAACAGTTTGGTTATGATGCCTTTCTTTACCCTCTCATTAAGGATTTAAAATTTCTGAAGAGTACTGGAGTGTTTGTTGAACTTGTTGATAAGTTTGTAAAAGTAATAACCTTGGGGCCTTGCAGGCTTCAATGAGTCTTTTAACGCAGGCAAGTTTTGCAGATTTTGTACTATTGATCGTGATCACATTGCAATTGTTAATCCACAACATTTTTGTTTGAGGATTGCAGAACAACATAACAACTTTGTACAAGAGCTTCAGTGTGGTGATAGTCAAAGTGTCTGTGGTGTCAAGGGCCCTTGTGCGTTAAGTGCCTTGTCTGACTTTCACCCAATCACTGGTTTCCCCCAGATATATTACATGACTTCTTTGAAGCTGTTATACTCGTGGAGCTATGTTTATGTCTTAAAGAATTGATTAAAAAGGGATTTATTACATTTGATGGACTAAACACACGTATAAAACAGTTTCCATACAAATTCCCAGATAAAATTAATAAGCCCCAGCAAATAACAAAAGCCAGTTTTGGAACAGCAAGACTTAGTAGCAACAGACACGAAAATTGGATGCTTTTGCGCTTGCTCCATTTTATTACTGGGAGCCTCATTCCTGAACATGAGCCTTCATGGGAAATATTGATGGACCTCAAAGACATCGTTGAGATTGTTATATCAAGAACTATACATACTATTTTACTTGGACTCTAAAATATTGGACCACCGTAGATTGCTCATTGAGACTTTTCCAAACTTTAAGTTAAAGCCCAAACATCACTTTATAGAACACTATTCACATCTTGTCCGCTGCTTTGGGCCCTTAGTTGACCTGTGGACCATTAGATTTGAATCCAAGCACAAGGTTTTAAGAGAGTGGTGCATGATGTCCAGTGCTTTAAGAATATATTATTAACACTCTCCTCAAAGCATCAACAAATGATGGGGTACTTTCTAGATGGACAAACTCTAATTCAAACCACAGCTGCAAGTTAGTAATTTTGACACAATGGACATCTGTTGCTTGGAAGAAACTTATAAAAGAGAAACTCCAGACACTTATAAAAGAGAAATACCCACATCAGGACACTGTTTCATTGGACAAGTGTGTTTATTTTCGTGGGACCCAGTGTGCAAAGGACATGATAATTTTTGCAGGAGAATTAAGTGGTCTGCCTTAATTCTACAAGATACTGAACATTTTGGTTGACTCAGAGAATGTGTCTTTTTTCGCTGGAAAGCTCTCATCTTGGTTTATGGAACATTACAGATCTTATCAGCTTGACAGCAGCTACACAGATCTTCAACTACTGGATCCAGAGGCATTAAACGACCACCACCCACTGACTGCAGACTGTGTGGCTGGAAAACTGATGGTGACCCCCATTACGTGCCTGTTGAATTGAGGAAAATAATGGTAAGTGCATTATTATGGGTGCTTACAGGGTTTGTTTTTTTGATGCTAAGTTGTTCTGGATGTTTTTTTTTGTTTTTACAGGCACTCTTATTGCGAGTCAACATCAATACAAAACTCATCCGGAAAATCAAGTTGTCTACTCCACCAGAATCTGTAAAGCATCTTCAAGATGAACTCAAGGAGAAGCTGGGACTTGAGGAGGAATCCACAATACAATACAAGGATCCTGACTTTGGCAATGCACTTTGTAACTTGATGGACATCAGTGAGCTACCCACAGAACGATCTCAGCTGCACCTTGTTTGGAGTGATGATTCATCTGGATCTCAGCCACAAACCCCATCTCAACCACAATCTCCATCAGATCTTGGGTCCGTCTCATCTCTTGACACAGCCAGTGGATCTCAGCCACAAACCCCATCTCAACCACAATCTCCATCAGATCTTGGGTCCGTCTCATCTCTTGACACAGCCAGCCTCTACTCCTCAGATTCTCCTTACAGCCCATCTTCAGTCATTCAGAGCAACAACTCACAGCGGCCACACCCATTCCCAATCCCTTCTTTTTCTTATGGCATTGAGTTAGAACTTTGCAAAGGTAATGAAGTATATGAAAACACTGAGGTTAGGTTGGATGTAATAAGAGACATCAAGATGCAAATACTGGACAAGTTGGCACAGCAAATATTCTCAATCAAAGCCTATCCTGAGAAGAACGAAATAACATCTGTTGACGCTGAACTCGTTGTCAAATATCCTTGCCTGAAGGAACCAAGAAGTGGCTCAGGATACGCCGGATGGGACAAAAGTATTAAGTGTAAGCTTGGCAACTACCGCTCCAAACTGCGTGAGGCTGGCTGTAATGAGGTTGCAGTCAATCGAAAAAGAGGGAGAGAAGATGGCAGTGACCCCAACAGATTCTCTTTTCTTAAAGAAACCAAAACGTGGTGAAGTTAACTTTATCCCCCAACATCCAGAAAAGTATGACGATGCTGCTTTAGAACAGGAGAGATGCCTCTTGGTGGACGAATTAAAGAAGATGGGAAAGGGCATGGCTCTGATCAGGCAAAAGATGGACCTCACATTCTCCCTGAGGAGAAAGGAAATCGTAGAGATGCAGCCTTTGGTCAAGGAAGTACAGGAGAGATGGCCAGCTCTCTTCTCTGAAGAACAGGTAAAGATTTTTTCACATTCACACAATCTGTGCTTATGAGTGTAGATCCTTAATACTGTGTTTTTTTGTGTGTGTAAGATCTGTTGCAAATTTATGCGCATTACCACTAAGGACCTGTTGGAGACCTTCATGACTGTCCTTGATACTTATTCTATTCGACTGATTAAACGGTTCCAGGCCAGAAAAGGAGCTTTCAACAATGAAATTGATCTTCTCCTACAGAGGTTTTATAACCAGGTAATTCACTTTTTATCTATAGTAAGACATTTTTGAATTATAGTTATCCACATTTCTACATGATCTGTCATAAATGGTAAATGATAAACTAATCTGGATAAGGGTGTGCACATTTCTCTAGAAATAAAATACAGAGTTAAGGAAATTATTTCAGTCACGTTTAGATTATTTGGTTTATTGATAATCACAGTGATCCAGCCCCAAAACTAAACATAATGGCAATTTTAGAAACAAAAATAAGTAATTTAAATCCAGTTTATTAAAAAAAAACAAAAACTAAAAACTAAATCAAATAAACATTTCGGCTGTTTATGAAAGTAAACTTTCATAAATGTAATTTTTCACGTAATAGAGGAATAGTAAGGACATGAGGTGTGGGCTTCTGAACTTAAGATAACATCATTTATTGTAATTGGGTCTCATTTATTATTCATTTGTGTTTTAGGTGTGAAACATCGTCCAGCATCAGCGAACCATTTCTCTTGAAGGATTACCCATATTTGTTCGGGACACTGAGAGCAAACTGTATTTGACCTGTCTGGTGAGTTAAAGTTCACACAAATTATGCCTTAATTGATTTAAAATATTTAAATATTTACTGGGTTGCTATAACTGTTATTGAGAGAGATTAACAGGACACAGATCCAGCTGAGAGGTCCACCAAAGGTGTGAAGGTGGGCATTCTTGCTGTTCTGGAAGACTCCACTGGACCTGCTTCAGAGCCCACTGTCGTCAACATTGGCATTGTGTTGGAAGAGGACATCATTCTCGCTGATCTGCCAGACCTTCCCACTGCCTGTGCCTACCTTTTTGGACTTCTTTATGGACTAAATATGGAATTTCCAAAGGAGCACAGGTACACATTTGAAGCTATTCAACACATTTTCATGGGACAGACTGCTACCTGCTCCCAGCGAGTGAGAAGCTTAAAAACTAAGCTCTTAGTCTAAAGTCCTTAGATGGAAATGCATCTTGATTCAGTCACAGACTGAAATTCTACATGTTTGGTTACATGTTTTTTTACTGTAAAAAAATGTGATTAAAATAGGACACACTCTTACAACCCTAATTGTTTATATTCATAAAATTGCATTGCTTTGTTCGAAGAGTTTGTGAAATTTATATTACAGTTTAGTAGATAAAAGTATTGGGTTTAGCTTGGACAGTGTAATAGTTTCCAGAGCCTATGCACAAATGTTAGACATTTATATTGTTCAAATATACAGTTGAATGTACATTTCATGTACAATAATTTGTATATTGTAAGTAAAGTTTGTTTCTTGAGCTGGTTGTATGTCTTTCTTTATACTAAATTAACAAAAACATTTGCAAATTAGAAAAAATGCATTGTGCAAACATTAGAAAATAAATTGGGTGAGCAAAAGAAAATGCATTGTGATTGTGATGGTAAATGTTTTGAGCTAATGATAAAAAGTAAGTCAGAGAAGCAAAATAAAATGCATTGTGCTCATGATGAGTTATAAGTTCTGCAAGCAAAAAGAAATGATTTGTTCTAACAAATAAAAATAAGCCCAGGAAAATCTGAAAGATGAATTGTGTGAACAAAATAATTTAAGTTGGAGCAACTTAAATCCATAACTTAAATAAGTTAGTTGGGCTTTTCAACAACAAAATGTAAAGTTATTATATAACTATAATTATTGAGTTGAAATAGCCTTTTTTTTTTTTTTTTTTACAGTGCAGAAGAACAGATATGTTAGCTTCAATGTTAAGAGAGGCTATGCACAAGACGTCACAACAGTCAACATTACAGCAGTGAGCGGCACAAGTTCTTCAAGTATGTTTTTGATGAGGTAACAACATTATAACATGGCTTAAAGAATATATTTTGTGTAATTTAGGACCTTTAAAATATGACATTAGCTTTTACCCCTCCTTCTGAACGTAAAGAGGTACTGAATGGGACTGACGTGAGTGCGTAACCTCTACACACTAATCCAAAGGTGCAGTAATGGTGAAAATGGGTTACTCACTTTGAAGGACCAGCGGTTGTATTCGTAGGTCAGGTACATGTGTGTGTACCGACCCTTCTCCAGCAGCTCGTCTGAAGGAAGTCCAAGAGTTTTGATTATACTGCAGATCTGTGGAAAGAACACAACACAGTTAGTTACTGACATGAAACTTGATTCAGAAAAAAGACAAAGTTTGTATTATTTATTTATATATTCATTTTGGGGGAATAAAAATGTATCGGCCATTTTGAAATCATTAATGCTTCTTTAAAGGAAAGTAATGTGGTATTACTGTAAGCTTCTGAACTCGGGCTGGGCCTTGATATGTCCAACAAGTATATACATTTATTTTAGCAATTTTCTTTTTAAATTAAAGCCCCATTGTGTAACTTTTTAGCCAAAACATAGACTAGACAAACTGTTTTGTTTTTCATTTTGGATGTTTTTAATGTAACAAAATGTTCCACAGTATGGCATAAAACTCATCCATGTCCATGGGAAAAAATTCAGGAAAGGTTCATTTCT
>KN473571.1:6071-23832 GCA_000787095.1 Periophthalmodon schlosseri
ATAGTGAGAAGATTTCCGTGTGTAAATTTCAGTTTAGTTTAGTTTCAGTTGTGTTATTGTTTCACCATGTATTGATTTGTTCATGAGAATATCCAATAGATCATTATAATGGCTTTGTCTCCATTTGATATATTAAAGTTAAAAAAAAAAGTCAAATCCCTCAGCCGTCTAGGCAGGGAAGACGCTACTAGGATGAGAGGCAAAATGTATCCTCTAAAAACCTTTGTCCAGTTGACAGAGCTCAACCTCCTTTTGTCATTTGAGCTATTGTTTTTCATTTGTCCAAAAACAATTTAGCCTTGTCTTACAACGTGAAGCACTTCTGAGAATGTGAATATGATATAGGTCAGAATTCCCTGAGAGAGTGGCTGCATACATGCTCCTCAAATAGTCCTCCGTGACCTTGACAACTAACAGACTTGAGTTGTAATCGTATCTGGTTATAAGAAGTGGTATGGTACATATTGCTTTTGTGCGGCGAATGGTCTATCAATAACACAGCGATCTGAAATGTAGCTGTAGCAGTCAGGTAACACCCCAGGGTGTCATAAAGTGTAACAGTGCACTGTTGACATCATTGCAGTGATGTAATCCCTGTGTCAAAATGTGCACGTGCTAGTTGTACTTGTGTATGTACATGTATGTATGTAAGGGTGAATAATTCTACAGACACACTCAGGGCCCATATTATGCCGTTTTCAGATCTATGTTATACAGTTGTGTTTTGTTTCATTCACACATGTTTAACGCACAAACCCTACAGTTCTTCTCTCAAACAGAAATCACTCTGTTCCACCTTGTGACATCATGTGGTAATACAGGAAGCGCTCCACTGTGTTTTTAAACTTCATACACCTTCACTAGAATCATTTGGATACTTTCAGCCCTGGAATTGCCAGTCTCTTCTGAACAAAAGGTAAAAGGAGCTGCTAATGTGAAAACTACCACTACATGACATCACAAGGTGGAACAGAGCACCACTACATGACATCACAGGTGGAACAGAGCATTTTGAGCTTTGGAGATGTAGACAGACTAATAATAAAGTGTTACTCAAACATGTGTGAATGAAACACACACAACTCCAGGTATGTTTTTGAGGAGGTAACAGCATTATAACATGACTTAAAGCTTATAGGACCTTTAAATCTGATTCTCAAAATGGAGATTGGATTACTACAAAACTGCATTTTAATTTAGCAAAATGACAATTCCCAGCTCAGTTTCAATACTTAGAAAAATAGACTTGTCTTCACTGATGCGATCCTGTCTCCGTCACCATCTCCATCATAGCAACATACAATACACAGCCTGCCTAATACAAGAATGAGTAATACAATGCTATTATTACTTGACAGCATGTAGCAGTCTGATTTTGTCACAAAGTCTGGCTTTTGAATACGGGCTAGTTTTGTAGTCACATGAACTTGAACTGAAGTTTTTTTTTATGTAGATGCGCATATAAGAATAATAGTTTTCACATTATCCAAGCTCATGAATCAAATTGTGTTGTTCTGTCTCAATCTGAGCTAACATGGGAGTGCTAAAAATACAGCTCCTATTTTCTTTTCAATGTTTTTATTTTTTCCCGAAGATGCCATCTAGGTAGAGTGCTTTGTTGTTGAGCAGCCAGAACGCTCTCCCCACTGAGAACACGAGTCATGTTTTATGCATACAGGTGAATCTGTCGTTTCCGCTTTTATTTGGTGCAAAGTTGGGTCCCCCCCACTGAAAGGCTCTGCTGCAAAAGCAACATGCATAGAACACAGAGGCACCTTTGAGCCAACAATCAGCCTCATACTGAGCTATATGGGGTTTCGCTAGCTCTGTTCACAATGCTGCTTATCGGCTATGTCCAATGAAATAAAAAATTAAAAAGTGAAATTCAAGAATGCGCTGACCAAAATTCAATGTTCAAATTTGTGCCAAAATGGTTGTCCTGGCTTATTTATGTTTAAAGGTTCTATATTACACAAAATTGACTCTTGTGAGCTTTAAGCCATGTTATAATGCTGTTACCTCATCAAAAACATACCTGGAGTTGCGTTTTGTTTCATTCACACATGTTTGAGTAACACTTTATTATTAGTCTGTCTGCATCTCCAAAGCTCAAAACACCCTGTTCCACCTTGTGATGTCATGAAGCGGTAGTTTTCAAGTTAACAGCTCCTTTTAAGTTTAGTTCAGTAGCGATTGGCAATTCCACGGCTTAAATTATCCAAATGATTGAAGTGAAGGTGTATAGAGTTTAAAAACACAGTGGAGCGCTTCCTGTATTACCACATGACATCACAAGGTGGAACAGACTGTTTTCCGTTTGAGAGAAAAACTATGCAGGGTTTGTGAGTTAAACGTGTGTGAATGAAACAAAACACAACTCCAGGTCTGTTTGTGATGAGGAAACAACATTATAATCAGAAAAAAATATGGGTCATTTAATATCTCAGGCTTTAATCACGTGAAACAAAAGCTGGCACGATGTCTTCTGAAATTTTACCATAGTTCAAAAAACGTTGAGGTAATCTTCATCCACTCAGGCTTGACGGCGCTATTGTAATGATTTGTGGATCATAATCATTAAAAGAAATTGGCTTTTTATTTTTTTTCTCATCAAGGACTGCACAGTTGTGGCGTTACTGAATATGCAGAGCAGCAGGTGAATCCGGCCTAATCAGGGTGGAAATGTCTTTGATGTGACAAATTTGGAAGAACAGACCAAAGCACCATGGCTGTAGTCCAGATTCCACTGGGAAATAGGTAAAATACACCGTGTAAATGAATGAAGAGGCATTAAATAGATTTTAGATGTGGTTTTGAAGAAACAGAACACCAGCTCTCTGAAGACGTCAGTTGGCAGCTGGTAGTCGGAGTGTCAGTCAGTCCATCGGGCACAGAGCCAGGGCCCGGTGCCAGGATGTACCACTGGGTCCAGCCATTACACCTCGTCTCTTCCATTCCTCTGCTTCTGCTCCAGTGTTCTGATCCCAGCTGATGGAACGCAAAACCATGACAGACACCTTTAGCTGTCCTCCTTCTCGTTTCATGTTTTGTTTTTTCACGTTTTTCTCACTTTTGATGTAAAAGTAGCATCAGTAATATGCTCTGTACAACATTTCTGTATATTTATTATACATTGCAGTTGAAGGCCTCATAGTGTCTGATAAGTGGGTTTATCTAGTTGTGTTACTTTTAATTTGTTTGAGATGTAAAAACCTCCTCCTGGTTTACATCCAGTATGTAGATTATAATCTGAATATATTTGTATTTTTTTTTTTTTACTATGCAGTAGGTTGTGTTCAGTAGCTGCAGTAGGTTGTGGGGAGTCTTTGTCCACTGATACAAAAGTTGGCAGTTCGAATCCCACTATTTCTACTGACCCACAGGTCGGCGGTGCAATTCCAGCTCCTACAGATGAATGCTGTTGTTGTGTCCTTGGGCAAGACACTTAACCCCACTGACTCACCTCGCCTCCAGTGTCTGCGTTCTCTGGTGCATGAAATTATGTGAGAATGGGTGAGTGGTTCCTCGATGCAAAGCGCTTTGAGTGCCTTGAAGGTGGAAAAGGGCTTTATCAAAATTGATGAAGTCAGGGCCCATCAAGTTTTACTGTTTTTGGAAGAAATAACCAAAGTTATGAGCCACAAATGTTGAACCTTGTCATTATATGTAAGGGATTGGCTCCACAAACTCATATTAATCGTACTCTTTTGTTTATTTATGCTGATAGAGAAGACATTTTTTTCTGACAGTTGTTGTTTCATGTGGATAGACCCAGTAATTACACAGATATTAACCATAAACCAGGTCAACAAATTTGTAATCTGACATTTAAACTGCAAATTCCACCATAGAAATCTCCTGTCCACACTATTTCCTAGTTATGGCACTATTTAGGGGTTGGTGGGAAAACAGTGCACTCAAAATTTCCCACAAGGCCCCTTGAAAAGTAGTGGACATCAGTGGTCACTAGACTGGTCAATGAAAACCACAATACATTGCGAGAGTTGGAAAAACAGGTCTTTAACTGGACACAACACGACTAAATGAAAGCAGATAGAAGCACTGGCTGATCACTCTTAAATAAACTGTTGCTGTGTAAACTTGCTAGCCTTGAACTGCTAACAGAGTGATAATTTACACATCTCAGATTCAAAATGAATAATCCAATCTGTTTACGTGAGATCCATCTTTACAAAAACGTGTATGGTTATTATTAGACCATAAATATGTGTGTGCCAGTTGAACCTCATCATTATTTACTACAGAAATCAAGTTTTATCAGAGTTTAGCTGACTTTTTTTCACTATAGAGTTCGCTAAATGCCTTTAAACTAAAGGCATTCTAGAAAGTTGTGCCCTTGTGTGAACGTAGCCTATAAACATGACATGACCACAGCAAATCTTGGACTATATATGTTTCGTAAATGCGTATTATATACAGTTGGGTTTCACATCTAAATAGCTCTATTATAGCCCTGTTCTGCTCCGTGGCTGTCAAAATGCAAACCATGACCGACTCCCATACACCAGCCGAGTTCACCCTCTTTTCACCTTCTCACTTTATCTCTACGCTTTGCTGCGATAAACTGTCCTCGCGTGTGCCTTCTGTTTAGTTAAGCTTCGGTTTCATTTCACCTTGGCTCGCAGCATACCCAACGGACTATTGTATGCCGAAATATAAAAACACCATGAACTTTCATATCCTACCAAACAACCAAAGGGATCTGAGGTTTTTTCTTTCTTTTTGTCTCCATAGTAACTGTAAATATACTGGATGCTAACTGGTACAGAAAGACAGGGGTCATGGCCTCGACTGCCTTACCACCTGAGCCCAAAATCTCTGCAATAGATTTTTTACATGTTATGAAACCAGCAGTTTTTTTGTGTTTCAAATTGGACGAATTTGCATGTTTTAGTTTCATGATGTTGCTATTATTTTCAGGGGAAATATGTGCATAATGTAGCATATTTACAGCGTGAGTGATGGACCATTTAAGACTGACAGTGGTAATGAGCAATACCTGTTCAGTTTTCATCGCAGCGTCTCGAACTATGGCAACTGCAACACTGTTCTATATTTGAACTACTTTTCCAATAGTGAAGGCACATCTCTAGCAGTATTTATGGTGCATAGTTAAAGGCTGTATATAACAGATGCACATAACTGAATTTGACTTTTGTTATTTTGATGACATTTTTTATGGAATTTTTTTTTTTTTTTTAAATCCACTAAAAAACAGGACCAAAGATAGTAACTCTAACTCGCTATTTTTATTCACCTTATTCCTGAAGTTGCCGTGGGCACCTTCATCGTCGTTTAGGTTGTATTATTTTGCATGCAGCTGCCGATCTTGACAACAAATAAGTTCTATACAGACTACAAGCAATTTTAAAGAATCAGAGAAGTGTTGGCTTGTTGGTCACATGAACATAGAACTTTTTGTAATAATCAACCTACTTTATATCATATTTTAGTGGCAAAACTTTTCCCAAATTCTCCATTAAAATGAATGGGATTCCCGCTTAAGTGCCACCACAAAGAAAGATGTTGTTTAGCAGCACTCAGAGGCAAAAGTGAGCGGGATAAGGTCAACAGTTAGTAGTGAATATTGTAACACTATGGATGTGTTTTGTGAAGTGGGAGATAATAAAACATGTTCTTACTTGGCTTTAGCGTCGGCGTCCTCTTGGCCCTTACTAGAATTATCGTCGAACCCTCCGATCAGTTTGTTGAAGGATCTGAAAAAAAAACCCATAAAACATTTAGGGACTACAAAAACTCTTATTATTAGTCTATAATACCTGACACAACCTTTAGCTGTTCAATATTCAATATACTGCATCAGTGTTTCTCAAACTTTTCACATAAAGTAGAACCTAAGGTAATATTTGGCTTTCCAAGTATCACCAGATTATATCTAGCCTAATTATGGCTAAACATGGTCTAAAATGAGATAAAAACAGGTCTAAAATGAGACTGAAACAGGATAAGGTAATTCTACATAAATATGAATCAAAAGGAGGACAAAAGCAAAAAGGAAAATTCATTTAACAAATACTCAAGCCCAGGTAGCTCCGTGTACCACCAGATACAGCCCACATAACACCTTGGTGCAGGCTCCGCAGTTTGAGAAACACTGCTTTAGAAACAGCAAATCCGCTTTGTGCAATCACAAAGAGGTGTAAATGTGTGAAAGGGATGAAAGGGATTTCTGGGGACAAAAGTAGAAACTGCATAAATATTTGAATGAATGAATTATAAAACAGAAATCCTACTGCGACGATGATGAGACACTGGGCTGATTAGACCTCACAGTTCCCATAGAGAAGTGAGTCTGAGCTGATATTCAGTGGCATTGTCACAGACCTACACAGTATTATCAGTAGATATGTAATGTAGGAATGATTCTTTAACTTATTTAGTACAATCTTGACCACTGTGACAGTGAAGTGTTTTTGGCTTTGGCTCTTTGGAAAGAGCATTTGCTTGTAAATCTCTACATATTTTATTATGAAACCAAGAGTCTTTTTGAGTGACTATAATTGTTGCACTTATTTAGTATTATTATTAAGTGTGCACTTAAGATTCCGTTGAAAATGCTACTTTTACACAAGTATCGAAATCATGAGACAAATGCCTCATTTACCGGGCTTAGATGAGGCTTAACTTGCCACTTTCCTGATATCTTCCTAAAACTATAATGATGTGTGCAAAAGACTAAATATTGCAGGGAAAATGAAGGCGGCTGGATACGAGCCTCATCAAGCATCAGACGATGGGCTCAGCTGGGGTTTGCTCCCACTGACACTGTAATGTTTGAGTCTACTGCTCATTTTGTGCTCTCCGGAGACTCCCTACAGGGCATTCTCCAACTTGTTCTTGCTATTATCTGTTCTTTACCTTTTAGCTCTGCTCTTTAGTCTGTTAAACTACACATTAATCCAAACCCCCAATGGACCAGAGATTAACTGAGTTAGGTTTCATTTGTATCATATAAGTGGTGGTTTAAATTTTATGTTACAGTGAATTTTTTTTTTTTTTTTTCAATGCCTGATCCAGGTTTGAGCTGACTGATGTCAAACATATTTGCCTGTTTATTGCTATGTTTAGTTTTCTTGTACTCCTCAATACCAATATTTTTATATTCCCTTCTCTGTTTTTTTGGTTTTTATCTCCATCATGCACTTTAATAAAGTGAAGAAATATTCAAAGCCAGAGGCATAGACACAAGTAGGCAGCCGCAGCCTGAGTTTTAACCCGAGTGAGCACAAAGCCCGTGCTTTAACTGTGTGGGCAGCGATAACATTAGGCTCCTTGACGGACAGCAGTAATCACATGTGTGGGATGACTCATTCACTCGCTCGCCCCTCTGTTTTTTGGCAGCTTGGAGGATGTCCCATTTGTGCCTGCTGGGCTGGACTCCCAGGGGCCACATGGAGGTCCGAGTAACCTGATATGATCTAGACCCACCTGAACCTCCCTGTTCTCACAGGCAGCACTGTGAGAGATGAGCTTTACGCCTTACTATATACCAGACCATAATATCCACCTTATATAACCTGTGCGTTTTTTGGCCCAATTTGACAGGGATTACCTACAGTTACTGTAAGCAGTGCTTGTTATTGTCATACTAAATAATAATAATTATTCATGTTAAACACAATGTTACCAAAAAAATTGACCCTTTCTTAGTTTGCTGGATTTGGTATTTATTTATTTATTTATTCTTTGTTTTGTTTATTTTGTGTCACTGATGGGGTTTTTTTTCCGCTATTTATTTTACAGTTTGTTCAATAAAATCTACAATATTGACCTTTTCATGTATGTGTTTTTTATTTTAGAAAAATGGCTACATAGTATTAATTAATCCTACGTGTGTTTTTTTTTTTTTTTTATGCAAGTACAGAGCAGTGGGCGTGGATAGGGAGATGAGACAGATTTTTTGGTCTGAAATGCAGGACAATATAGGATTACTCAAACATGCATGAATCAATCAAAATATAACTCTGAGCAAGCTAATGATGTAGGAATGCCATTATAATGTTGTTTTACATAATATGTCCCCTATAAGTAAAAGTTTAAATAGCTGAATACCAATTAATCAGTCATATCAAAACAAAACATAACATAATCTCGCACTGAGACCAAAACATGACATGCAATTCAGAGATTCAAGGAGATTCATTAGATCCATTAGACACAAAATAGTTCAATCTCTATTAATACATCTCTATTTATGTCTTGATATTGAGAATAACATGTGGTATACTTTCTTTCATTACTGCTTGGTTTTGTCCCTTGGTGCCCACATCATTCTGGTTTTCATACACATCTGCTCCATTCACTGGGAGAATTTATTATCACTCTGAAAATATTGCCCTTTACTTTTGCTTAGATTCAAAATGACCTTCACTTCTCGCAAATACCCAATAAAGCAGAGCTGCCTGTAATATCCAAATGATTTCGCTGTAGTGCTTTGTGCAGCTCAATGTTCCTATTGCACATTTATCATGACTAATGCTCTTATTAGAAACATAGAAGAGAATGAAAGCTTTTACTTACTCTAGGTCAATGACTAGACATGTCACTGCCTCCGCCGCGATCACATTGGCCGTCCTGAGGTCCTCTCTGTGGAGACAAAGCATGCAGCATTACTGTATGCTTGCTTCTGGATTACATAACTGGCAAATATAAAGCAATGATGTGGAGGCAAAATGAAGGCAGATCATGCGGCATAGTCACCCTTCAAATGTGGTGTTATGAGCTTTTCTGGCTGTATCTAACAACATATCAATGCACAGGGAAGAAGGGATCACACATAAAACAGTTTCTATTTAAACGTTTCCCAAGTCCATTTGGAAGGTTTGCTAAAATATGCTCCTCCAGTCATTAGTGCTTTTTATGTTATAAAAGCCAAACCATTTATTATGGAGAATATCTTTGATGTTTCAAATAATTGTAGCGCATCGATGACGCAGTCTGCATCTTTAGCCCACATTTATAACTGGCCCAAAACTGGTTAGACCATGGCCAAATGTGCAAAACATAAAGAAATAAAACTAAAAAGCTGTGGAACAACCTAATAAGCTGCTGGGTCACTACCAGTAAATACATTTATTACACTGTCAAAATACTTTGACTTTGACATTTAGCTTCCTAAAATCTCCATTGGTTTCACATTAGGTTAACTGTAAATTCCATGTGTCGACACGATCCCAGTCTCCATAAAAAGTTTGCTGAAAATGGCTGAACACACATTTCATTCATTATCCAACCACACATCGAGATGTCTCACGCTCACTTTCTCACACAAAATGAATGGCATTACTCTTTATTATATTTGACCCCGGCTTCCTCTTCATCTGATGACAGCTCTTGAGAGGAATCACTCCATCCACGCGAGTCCTCTGAATCACTGTCCCAAGTCTCCATCCTTCACTGTCCCCAAACAAAATATCCAAAATCCAATTGCAATCAGCTCCGGCAGCACGGAAGACAAAACCAGCTGCTGCACGTCACTTGAAAACCACTCCACTCCACTAGACTAAAAAATGACAAAAACACAATTCTTCTAGATTATTTTCCATCTTCAAATGCCAAAATCTCAACATTATCCACTTATAATGTTGCTTGACTCTTTCTTTAACTTGCATTTGGATACGCTTCATCCAAATCTTGCCTCAACTCTCTCCCAACACACCGACACAACACAGTCTCTTCCAATGAACTAGGGTTGACAATTCTCTCCATGATATGTCAGCTCCCTCCACTTTCCCCTTTTCAAATGTGCAAAAGCCCGGCCCGCTCTCTGGACACTGACCCCGCTCAAATAAAGGGCACAGATGGTAGGGAACAACTCATTTCAGAAGGTGTGGAATAAACAGACGCATTAGTAGCGGGAGCTTGTTGGGGCCGTAGAGATGTGTTAACAGTTGCATTTGGAGTGGGGCAGGTTGCAGGGGACAGATTTCTTCCATAAGCTTCCCTCTGACCTGCATCCAGGCTCAGAGCAATAGTCTGGCCAGGGACTGTCCCACCTGTTGCTTTTGTTTGGCCACAGAAGCATTGAATAGCCCTTCAGTCATTTCCACAAGCACACAAGGGATTACAGGCAGGTTCAAAGTGAGCCAGATTTCTGTCATATTTTGTTATCTTTTTAATATGTGGTGAACTATGTTTCACATTTATCTAACTTTGAAATAGATTTTTATAATTTTAATCCCAACTGGTGAACACCGCATTTGAAATGACTCTCATACGTGACCATTTGTAACAACACTACTCTGTCATCAAAATGTCTGTAGAAATTGATGAAGTTTTTTGCAAGGTGTGGTGCTTGAATAAATACATAACATTGAACATCCTCGTCTATTGAAATACCATGAGGTCAGTTTGAAACTCAAAATGTATCAGGGAAGCAGACAGTTTCATTACCTTGTTACTACAGAGCCAGTAGTGGAAGTGGCAGTAATTTGGCAATAGAGCCATGTCCCTCTCGAGAGCGATTCAAAGTAATAAAAGACCATGATACTTCTCTCCAAGTGGGGACTGATATGAAGTATGACCAATCACAAATCTCTTCATTTATTTATTTATGCAGCTTGTGACTGTGGGGAAATGATTATGCAACTTATTTTCTTGTTTGTGTTTTTGGTTTGTTTTTGTTTTTTTTTTACAAAAGAAACACGCTTCACTTTTAATTTTGAAATAGATTTTAAAATTTTAATCACAACTGCTGAGCACTGCATTTGAAATTACTCTCAAACGTGACCATAAACATGGCCAGCGGATGCTGGCCAATGCATATATGCATTGGGAAGTGAAATTGAAATTTCATGCCATCAAAGAGGGCATTTGGCATAATGCTTGGGACAGGCGTGAATAATGGCTTGTGATGGCTTGTGGCTGAACTAGAAAAGACAAATTCTCAGTTTGTTCAATGAGGTAGAATATTGATGAGTTTCTGTTTATAGACAGTTTGAAGACTTTTGCCCAAGACATAATATATTGATTTGAATCGTTAATTTCTATGGTAACGGTCCCTGTTTGTCCTCACCCTGAACCCCACGGATAGTATAGAATTCATAAATAACTATCTCTTAAGAAACTGCTGTGTTTACATTGGGCTAACCATGGAGATGCGCCACAACATTGTGCAGAAATGCTGCTTACATAATCCCTCCTCATCCTTAAGAGACCTCAACGGTTTCATATTAGACACTAACTCGGCGCACCTGTCCCGCTGTGCCCCGCTCCGGCCCGGCTAAACAACTTAGTGTGTCATAGCGTTGATGCTAGTTGCCATTCCCCATGAAACTCTATCTTCGGACAATATCTGTCAAGCACATCCATTTTCACACCATGCTGAGCCTCAAGTCTGCGCTAATCCAAGGACGGTGCAGCTAGATTTAATTGTGGCAACAAGCAAAATGAAATCCCCTGCAAACATCTCCACAGGCAGGTGCGAGCTGTATCGGGAATGTCCTAGCCCGCTTTCAGAGACGGTGGTGTTGATTTTCAGTCAGATAGAATGGATAGGGAAAGTGGTAATTGAGTGGTGATCATGGTGTCCTAGGAAGGGGTTTTGGAGGTGACGTTGAGTGCGGTAGCGCTGAGACAGAATTAGAGGGAAGATCGGCAGAGCACTGGAGCCATGGGACAGTGCCAATGCCTCAAGGCTTAGTGTGACGGAGGGGAAAACAGCTGCTGCTAGGGGGGGCTATGTATACATCGTAACCACCAAGGATTAGACGCTTCATCTAAAGACCACTGGTGTTACTGTAGACTTGACCTATGATTGAAATTGTTCCTAAACTGAGAGATTTTTTTTTTATATCAGAAACCCTATGGTTATACATATTTACTGTGAAATTTAGTTAATTGTAAAAAGAAAAAAAAAAAAAATTTCAGCAGCATGGTATGTTATATCATAGTAAGGTGACAATCCCTTGGCTTTTGTGAGGCTTGTGGAATGGGTTCTTATATTAGTACATAGAAATCACTGGTGTAACAAAACCTCCTTTACTCTGCCACTTACTGTGCAATGCAAACATGTTGTTGTATTTTAAGAGTAATAGTGCTAATGCTAATCACAGGAATGATATTTAGACAGACAACCCTTCATGCTCAAACTCAGCCACAGTAAGCAGAAGAACTTTAAAATAACTGATACGATACATAGGGAGATCATTACAAAGCCTTATGGGCTGTTTCATATTTCAGCCCATTGTCAAACAGGAAGCGTGTGCAGTATAGAGTCTATTTTAACATATGTTAAGTCGTGCAAAGATTTCACCTGAGTGGCACATATGTATGACCAGCAGTTTGCTGCAGTCTGCCAGTCAGTGTAATGTAACACCATGCATGCATTATGTCACAGAGAGGTGAAAATCCCTTTGGACTTAAACCTTTTGCATAGGGTTGGTGAGTGCCTTTGGTGAGACCTGTAGAACATCCTTGTACCGTACAGTTCAGTACTTTCAAGTAGTTTGAAACGCAAAATGTTTCAGGGAAACGGACAGTTTCACTACTTTGTTACTATATAACCAGTAGTCATTAGACATTAGGGGGTAGAGCCATCTCCCTCTCTAGAGAGAGATTCAAAATAATAAAAGACCATGATACTTCTCTTCAAGTGATTATGCACAATTCAAATATGATTAAGAAAATTGACTAACTACAGATCCCTGTAGCGTTGAATTCAATCTGAAGTGTACTGGTGCAATTAGAGTGAAGCAGTTACTATGTTGCCTCAGTTTTGCCTGCCAAATGTAACTGCTTATTTTTCCATTTGTATGACTGTATTTTACTGATTTACCTTTTGGAGGGACAGTTCTGTAACGTGCTGTATCTTTCATTTGAATGTGTAGTGCAGTCGTTCCAAATGTGGGGTCCACTGGGGGGGCATCAGAGGCATTGCAGGGGGGCCTCGGAAGGTTGTTCACACAACAAGCAAGAAAGAAAATTGAGTTTTAAATCAATTTACATAAGATGTTTCTTCACATTTCTTTATATTAGTATTAATCCCACATGCATGTATTGTTTTAATATAACCTAAGGAGAAAACATTACATATTCTTTTACATGTAGTGTATCTTCACATGGACAGGGGGGCTGCGGCATAGCAGATTTTGGGAATGGCTGGTGTAGTGAATATACAGGTTCAAACTGGACCCACAGATCACCAGGAGACAGTAGATGCAGTTAATGATATTTACTCCATTGTGTTACTATGGTTCTGCAAAAACTGGACATGCTTCAGTGATATAGTCAATAATACTCATAATTCAATCATGTTTGGCACTTAATTAAAATAGGATTCATACACATTGATAATACATATTGACAACATAATTTGGCATCCTCATAAACGCATGATCAACAACACAGGAGAACAACAGGCCACAGAAAGAGGAAGGCCAAACTTCTCCAGCCTGGGTGTGGCTCTCTGCTCCCAGGTACCACCATCTTGTGGACAAAGCAGGAACTACTATTTTAGGTTCATATGAATTGAACTGATTGCACTGCAGTTCTTGACAGCTGCCCCCGGATTTGTGCAGCAAATACGTTTAAATTGTATCATCACCAGGGTGTTCTGGTAGAGGAATGAGTCTGGAGACAGACTGTAGGTATTCTTTACCCTTAACAATTAGTTTTGGACTGTGAACTTGTCCATCTGCTCATGGAAATGTTGCAGTAATTTTCCCAATAAACCAAGATCCACTTTGTCTGGCTCTGTAAAGTAGAGAGATAGTGACGAATCAGCCAGAATTTAACCGTGGTGCCATTTCCTTTTGGCCAGAAGATCACTTTCACAGTAAATCGCTGGTGGTAGAGGGCAATCTCGCCGGCCCATCGGAGGCACAGGATCAGGATCTGCCAAGATGTGTATCCTAGGGAATTTAGAATCCTTTCAATTTCAGACAGCACTGTATTTAGAACAACATCTGTCATAGTTTGGTTTCCCAATGCCACATTCCAAGCAGATTTGATTTCTCATTCCCAGCTTCCACTAAAATGTGGAGCGGATGGAGGATTAAACTGGAAATGTATTTGTGACTGGGCCTGTGCGTGTTTTAATGCAGGGCCATAACTCCAAATGCAGCCACTGGAGTTCTGCCTCTCCTACTTTAAAGTGTGTGCCACAATCAGAGATGAGTTCAAAGGGTTTCCTCTGCATGATACAAGTCTTCTGAAAAATGTTAGAAATGTGTCAGCATCCACACAGGATCTAACCTTTGCGCCTCATTTTTGCCAGTGCACGTTCAGGACCAGGAGAATTGTTCATCACAGTGTTTGATTAATAGTTTGGTGATTGTATGACTGGGGTCAAGTACAATAGGGTGGAGGCATTCACAATCAAGACTGTCTGCTCTCCGGAGCCGACCACCAAGTGTAATAAGCTGGGTCATATTCAGGGAGGTAAAAGGTGGCTGTTTTTTGGTTTTGGTTTATTTGCTTTTAAAACAACACATTCATCTGGGAAGTAGTCCACCTGCACTTGTTGAAAGTCTTTCACATTCAATATAAAATTCAGCACTGTTTCACCACTATAAAGCAGAGCTTTGGTTTCATTCACAAGGTTATTCCAGTTTACATTTGTTTGCATCAGGTAAGTTTATGTTCGCTGATCTTACTGTGCCACAAAACAGTGACTTCCTGAGCTCCTCTGGCTCACTTCCCACTGGAACACAGGGATTTGTTGGCCAGCAACTGCGGTCTAGGAGGAGAAAGACAGGTCCCTGGCTCCATCTACTATGCTGTGACAGATCCAGGAGAGGTTTCCCATCGTTATGTCATCTGCAGGGTTTTTCTTTGAGTCAGCATATCTCCAGTTGTTTGCATCTGTCAGTGTTTATATTTCAAACATCTTTGTGCTGACAAAGACTTTATAGTGACAAGACTCAGATCTTATCCATAACAGTACAGTAGTAGAATCTGTTCATAGGGTCACTGACTGGATTGGGATGGTCAGTTCAGTACTCAGAAGGCGAGCAGTTTGGGCAGACAGGGCAGTGCATAACTCAAGAGAGGGAATAGACAGTTGGCATTTTAAAGCTATCGGAGTTCTGGCCATAACAAAGCTGACATGTGTTAGTTCATTTATTTTCTGAAGGTAGGAATCAGCACCATATACACATTCTGACGCCTCACAGAAACATGCACAACATGCATGATAATCAGAGGTAACTGTACTGGTATGTTTGGGTAAGTAACAGCGAGGAGTTGATTACAGGGAGTTTTTTTTTTTTTTAATTCCCCTTCACTTGTCTGTTTTAATGATGTTGTTCCATCCTCTTTTATGTTTCCATAGGCCCTGCACCAAAACCTTTGCACCCTTGAGCAAGGGAAGAGAGACTCTGAAGGCAGTTATCAACATAAAAATACTGCTGCACTGACTGAACCATCTCCTCACTTCCCTCACAGTGTCTTTGCACATGTTTGTGTACTGCATAAATGGCACAGCAGTGACTACATGTTGACTTGTCATTCATAGACATCTGGCTTCTGGTCTAGCTGCATGTCCCTCCAAATAAAACGCAACAGAAGTTTGTCATCATCCAAATGCTGTATTTGATGAAACAAGCCCTTTATGTCTCCACATATGGCTTCAATGTTTTGGTGGAACCTGAGGAGAACTCCAACAAGAGATGGCCCTATAGTTGGAGGAGAGGGAGGAGACATTTGTTGAGGTTTTCCAAAGTATTCAAATGAGCTGTTCAACAATGTGATGAGGGAAGTACCATGTTTCTTGTGATGGATTATTTGATTTACTGGGTATCGTTTTGACATAACCAGCATCAAGAAGTTTGTTTATTTCCACTTGATAGATCTCAGCTAGTTTAGGGTCTTTGGACAAGCGTCTTTCAGTTCCACGGAGATGAGGCAAAACAGCCTCTGGTCCATCTTGGAGAGGCGGACTATTTGGAACTCTTAATAAGGGAGTGATGCTTTACACCGTCTATGTCAACTCTTGTTGATCGCAATACTAAGAGGGTGAGTTGGTCTTGTTTTGATCTCTCTGCTGTTTTTTCATTCACATAGGACAAAGTATCAATTGGCCAGAGTTTTTCTACATTTATAAGGAGTCCACTTTTGAAACAAGTTACAATGGTCATAGTGAAGGACACCCACTAGTACTGGTTCAGTTGGTGTAATTAAGTGAGCCTAATCTGAGTACAAAGGGACATGGTCAATAGACTGTAATGGAATGTCCTTTAGATAATAAAACTGTTCCTGCAGCTTTTGCGCTGGATATGTGTGTTATGGCAGTACAAGATAACTGCAGTGAAGGCCAAGGTAATGTCTTATTTCTATAGCTACTCTGCGGAGGAAATCTGGGAACACACTGATGACCCATTAACCTGCTGTACCTCTTGCCTCATTCATTCAGTCATTACTGGTGATGCTGGGTGGCACGCTGGCAGGTAGACAGTTGACGTTCACAACAAAGCAGGAAGGTCAAACCTCTCTAGCCTGGGTGTGGCTCCCTGCTCCAAAGTACCACCATCTCATGGACAACGCTGGAAGTACTATCTTAGGTTCATATGAATTGAACTGATTGCACTGCAGTTCTTTACACAATGGTTTGCAGTGGTCTAAATTTATTCCTCACTTACCTTATGCATTCCAAGCATCTTACTCACCACGATGAGTTTATAAGCGCTATTCACAACTCTCAGAGAGTGCAGAGTTTTGCTGTGATGGTAAAGCTAACAACAAGCATGCTAACGTGCACCTGATTATTGGACAATAAAAAAACAACAACTTTATAATTAGATGCAGACAGCACACAGCAGACTTATTTTGACCCCAAGAGCTGCTTATACAATATATCTGTGCTGTGGTAAGACACATTTTGCTCAAATACCTGAGAAAAAATCTGGTACAGGCCTTTTAAACACAGAATACACTAGAATTTACAGGAGTTGGGTTTGAGAATCAGAGTGAAATAAACATGTTATTTACCAATGGTCATGCAGATATCTAATTTTTAAAAATGTGAAAGTTTCTGTGTATGTTTCAAATATGATTTAAGCATATCGCAAATATAAAGTCTTTGTCTAAAAAATATTAATTCATTTTTCTCCCCAAATAATTCAATTCTCAAAATTGTTACTTCATAACAGACTAAATCTCTCCATTGTAAGGCAAGATAAGTGGTGATGCACATATGTGAACCATGTGACCCTCCCGTCACCAATGACCTGCCACTCTTGGTTTGTAAATATGTTTTTGCCTGAGGATCAAAGTGTGCGGCTTCATGCTTTGGAGTAGAACCTATTGAGTTTCATGAGCACAGATACACACAGTTAACTTCTAATTAGAAAGACAGCTGTCTGAGAGGCCTCTGATCAAAAGCTGTCTCCTCCAAGATGGCCGCCATCTCAATCATTTAAATTTGAGACATGCTTGACCATCAAAGGTGCGTTTCAATATTTCAATAGAGCTCTCTCTCTCAAGACACTTCCCAGACAAAGAACATGAGTGGGAACAATGCAGAGCTGACGCACGGGGCTTTCTTGAAGACGGTTTTTCCTTACACAAAAGAATAATAGCCTCAGTAACAACTATTTGAATAGCTTTTTAGATTGAGTAGTATAATTATACACCACACAGTTAATCCCACATGTATCTATGAAGGGTGTATAGAACAACATACAGCTAAAAGGGTATGGAAATCTGAACCAATCCTCCCACAAGGTGATCTGGCATTTTTTTGTTTTTTTTCATGCTGTAGATGCTAGTTGCAACCAGCCAA
>KN473571.1:23940-48830 GCA_000787095.1 Periophthalmodon schlosseri
ACAGGTGTAGTAGCACATACAGGTGAGGAGTTTTGTCCAAGCACAGATGTGAATGATCTGGACTGGCAAATGTCTGGTTAGTGGGAGAGGACTCAGCCAACTGCCACCTGAACATATGAACATATGAACATAATGGCAATTGTGTTTGGAGCAAACAAAGTCAACAATAACATAAAAGAAAAAAAATAGATGTGATAAACAATAAATGGTAAATGGTCACATTTGTATATAGCACATTTCCACTTTCAAGGCACTCAAAGCTCTTTACATCAAGGAGCTACTCACCCATTCACACACATTCA
The DNA here is from genome assembly GCA_000787095.1 of Periophthalmodon schlosseri. Classification (NCBI taxonomy): domain Eukaryota; kingdom Metazoa; phylum Chordata; class Actinopteri; order Gobiiformes; family Gobiidae; genus Periophthalmodon; species Periophthalmodon schlosseri. The sequence continues at coordinate 24,243 of KN473571.1, forward strand.
TACACCAGTGAACACAGACAGTGGGGGTGAAAGCGCCTTACCCAAGAACAAAACAACAGCATTCATTTGTGGGAGCTGGAATCGCATCGCCAACCTGTGGGTCAGTGGCTCTGACCACTCTACCAACAATGTTTACATTCGAACCGCCAACCATTGAACAAAACACTACTGAGCTACTGTATAATACTTTAATATTCTTTGTGAAAAGGTAATGCATTATCAACACTCAGATATATAGCTATACACAGTAAATGCCACAATAGTATACGTTTTAACATATTTTGCAGTTTGTGCTGTATCTGGGGGAAAATAAGTAAACGAATAAATAAAATACTGAAGGACTTTCAAATTTGTATGATATTGCATGTGTACTCCTTCCTGAGATGTTGTTCTGTGCATTCCAAATCTGTCCTTGGTGCCATTTCCCCATTAATCTCCACTGTTTTTGCCCATTAGTTGAAAAGAATCGAATTTCTATTTGCCACCGCACCGTCTCCTCCCACTAACAAGAGATCAAGCGCTCCCCGGGCCTCACACGTCCTCCATGCATTTTAATGTAGTGTCATCCTGTACCCTATAGTCATTACTTTGTGAGTATAAGAGAAAAGGGGAAAAACACTAACCATCTGTCCAGCTCCAGCTGCCACATCTACAATAACCAGCTCCCTTTTCTGAGCACTTGGGGATGTTTTGAACCGGAAATACCCAATACAATAATAAGTGGTAGGATTGGATTAAGATATAAATTTATCTCCCATCTGCCCTTACTGTAACTCACTACTTTTCATTAGTTGAATTACACTATCCAGATGTCCTTAGGTGCATGTTTACTTAAACTGGCCACTAGATGGAGACATTTTCATAACACTGGCAGCTTAGTAAGAGCAGTCATTCAATCGAGTAGGACCATGTGGTGGCTCTGTGATAGTGGTTGACCTTTAGCAGACAACACACTTGAAACTATTTTCTGTCCCTCTTGAGGGCCTGGCTTCCGAATACGAGGAAAGTGTGCTCAGGCTAAGACAGGGTAAACTGTGAGTAAAAGAACACTTAAGGGGTTTTTAGTATACTTCAGAACACCAGTCATAAAAGACTGGACTAGTACAACAAGGGACTGTAGATAATGGAACAAAGCATTGCAGGGAAAGGAGTTCATTTATTGGATTAATCTCGACAAAGAAATCAAAGCATCAAGAACACTAATGGCATTTAAGAAACACATGAAAACAAGCTTATTAAGTCAGTGTACAAAAAAAAAAAAAAACTAAGTTGTTGTGCATAAAAGAGCAGATATTTGTTTACAACGAGTGAATGTATGTGATTTAAATGATATGTATGTGAAATGTTTTAAAGTAACTCTCAGTAAATGGTCAAATAGGCAACGGTCACGTTTTTATATTTCTTTCCATCTTATCTTTATTTATACAGGGGAACCCAATGAGGGCACTTGAGCTCTCTTTTTCATGGGGGCCCTGTTTAAAACACAACACAAGCAGAAAAACAAATAAAACAGACAAGTATACAAGTCCATATAAAACATTAAAAAAACAGGAGCAGGTGTGTGTATATAAGTTCATATAAAACATTAAAAACAGGTGCAGGTGTGTGTGTAAAAGTTTGTTACCAGATTATTAAATAGCTTTTCCACCTTCAAGGCACCCACCCACTCACACACACATTCATACACCAGTGTACGCAGACACTGGGCGAGGTGGGTTGCCCAAGGACACAACAACAACATTCATCTGTGGGAGCTAGAATCTCACCGCCAACCTGTGGGCCAGTGGATACCAATGATATGTATGTATGAGTGGGATTTGAACCGCCAACCTTCAAACTAACTTTATGACACTGTTGATGTCTTTTTATATTTTATACATGAAATAAATAAAAGAAAAATAATAACACTAAATTCTGATTTGGTGTAAGGTGGGATATTTTAGATAGATAGACAGATAGACAGATAGAAAGATTAAAGAAAAAATAAACTGTATTTCATCTCAATTATGAGTTATGAGTTATAAGACATATCACCCAATTTGTTCACACTGGTAGTTCCACAGAAGGACTTGGCCGAGTACAATTTAATAGCAGTCACATAATGTTTTCTACAGAATCACTATTACATGCCAAAGTGATGACAAGATTGTACTGTCACTGTATTATTATTGCTAGGAAATAATAGAGTTTTTCATTTTTGATAACAATAGGCTTTGAACAGCTGCAAATCTTAAGACCATATTTACGTCACTTACTTCAATATTATAAACACATGCATTATGCTAAACTGCTTTATACTGATTATTATTTCATAAGTAAAACCCACATTTTTTTTTTTTCTTTCTGCACCGAGACCTGCACAGTTCATTTTCTTCCACCAAGGACATTACCTTCATGTCACAACCACAACATCGCACAACGCCTAAAGAAACGCCGTACACCATGTTGAATCAGACATACATCGCGTGACTCCACGGACCAATCACAGAAGAGATTTCCGATGTAGATAACTATCCAACATGGCAACACACAAATGAAGGCACAGAAGGCTTGTCACTTGAGATTGTGAAGATTCTCCACTGTCACTTATCAAAACAAAAAAACACTCAATTTCATCTGATAGGGCGAAAAGGAACAGCACTCCGACCGAAGAGATACACAGTCATAATGAGGACTTCTGGAACGTTGATTTTGGAAATGAGATGCAAGAAACTTTTGATAACATTTTCCGAGATCAACGTCTAGACGGCAAATTGTCTTTTCGTGTTGGAATTCTTATCGACTTTCAAAATTTCAGGGTTTGTCAAAGTGAGTCACCTGTTTCAATCGCCTGCATCTCCTCTCACACCGACTAACTTTATTTTTCATTACATTTATAACTGTTATCTTTGGCCTTCCTCTTCATTTTTTCCTGGCAGTTCAAACCTCAGTATCCATCTGCCAATATTTTTCTCACACATCTGATAACCATCTCAGTCTGGACACTTCAAATCATCCGCACTGTATTGTCTTTAGAGAGAAATGTATCCTTTGTGCAGTGGTGGCAGGTAACGAAGTAAAAGGATTAAAGCATTATACTATACTATACTATACACATTTTAGGTATCTGTACTTTGCTTATTAAAGTGCATACTTTTAAAGTGGATATTTTTTAATTTTACTTTACCACATTTGAGAGCAGGTATCTGTACTTTCTACTACACAAGATTTTTTTACAGGGCTGAAAAGTAAAAGTATTTTTTTATTTTTTATTATGTTTGAGACCTGCTGAAAAGCCTGAGGGTTTTATTTTTAACACATTCACAGTTTGAGCAAACAAAAATATACAAATAAAAACAGCTAGAATAAATGATTGAACAAAATACAGCACAAATATTTATTACAACACCTCAAAATCTGCATGAAATACTTTTATTTTTTACTCTTTAAGTACATTTTTAACGGGTACTTTAACACTTTTACTTAAGTCGATTTTTTCATGTGATACTTTTACTTTTACTTGAGTATTTCTTTGCAGTATCTGTATTTTTACTCAAGTAACACAATGTACTTCTTCCACCACTGCCTTTGTGTTAGGCCTTTGACAGTAATTACTATTACTACGCAAATTTTCATTCAATAAATGATGGAACAATCATTTTTGCAGGTCATTATTTCCAGAAGGTAGTTTTTCTTTGTACTACTGAGTAACTTTTACTACAATAAGCTGTTGAGGCTTGAATCAATAACTGAGTCATTATAACCCAGATATAAAGCACTAGTGATTCATTCTGATATTTATTTATGGCAGCTCTTGTTTTATTCATATTGTACATAGTTTGTTTGGAATATTGTGTCAGTGGTGTAAATTATTTCAGCATTATTATTTGTGTATTTTTCTTCAAATGCTTCAAAATGTATTTTTGTGAAAGGCCTACTTTGTGTTTGACCCATCCTTCCTCTGGGGCCATGTGTCTAAAGCAGGGAGCAACTACAGTACCTGGAAAATTAAGCCTATTGTGCATTTTTGTTTTGGGGAAAACATCATAGGGAAAACGGTTGGGAATCGCAGCACAAATCAGGAATGTTTTGGGTTTGATTCCCTGTGATTCCCCCATGTTTGCCCAGAGTCTGGATTGGATTCTACTGGGTACTCTAACTTTATCAATTTTACACACTTCATGTACTACGGGCTGAGTTTTCTGCTGAATACTTCAGACTAAAATTCTAGTTCTACATAGTTCTACAAGTTTTACCAGGCACTGCACTACTTTCCTTGAATTATCCTTAAAGATTTCTTCCCAACATTCAAGGATGGGTCAACAGAAAAGTTCTTAAAGGTCCTATATTACACAAAATAGATTCTTCTGAGCTTTAAGCCATGTTGTAATGTCATTACCACATCACAAACATACCCGGAGTTGTGTTTTGTTTCATTCACACATGTTTGAGTAACACTTTATTATTAGTCTGTCAATATCTCCAAATCTCAGAATGCTCTGTTCCACCTTTTTCAAGTTAACAGTTCCTTTTACCTTTAGTTCAGTAGCGTATGGCAATTCCAAATCATCTAAATGATTCTAGTGAAGGTGTATGGAGTTTAAAAACACAGTGGAGCACTTTCTCTATTATCACATGACATCACAAGGTGGAACAGAGTGTTTTCTGTTTGAGAGTAGAACTCCGCCTAAATATGCAGGGTTTGTGTGTTAAACGTGTGAATTAGTGTTGTGACGTTCGTGAACGAGTCGGTTCTTTTGAACGGTTCCTTAACGTAAACAGTTGGATCCAGATCGCATTTTTTTAATGAGCCAAATCTTTTTCTTTCTAATTTGTATGTATTTTTACACTGATTATCATTGAACTGACAAAAGAATCAGCACAGAAGCAGAACACTTAGTTTTAAAATTATTATTAAAGCAGTGCAACGTTTTATTTAGATGCATCATTCCAAAGGGTAAACACACTCCCACTCTCAGTTTGAACCCGTTTAAACACATTTAAGTCTTGGTTATTTCTCTCTGATTAGTTTGTGGATAAATGAGTGCTCAGATTGGCTTCTGTCATATCAATATATAATATAAATAAATAGTAAAGAGTCAGTCTTTTGAAAGGCGCTTTGAAAGGAACAGATCCAAAAGATTTGGAGGTATGTTTTTGATGAGGAAACAACATTATAACATAGATCAGAAAAGATCTATGATCCTTTAAGTTCTGTGATCCTTTAAGTTCACCATTATCCGCGTATTCCTTGTCTCTCAGCACAGTCTTGGGGTTTCATCTTCACATACATGTATTTCTGTGCAGCATTACAAAGTGCATTGCTCGTCCTTTTTCATTTGTGACCCTGCCCATCAAGTAGCAACAAGGTAAAAAATAGCATCCCTGACTGACAAGCGAATTAGATGCGAGTAATTGTAGCAAGATTAATATAGAAGGTAAAAAACTGAGAGCAGGTGAGGGTAGAGGCATGGGAGAATAATGGCCGTGTGATTTGAAGCGTAGTTGACAGTTCAGGAGGCAAAACTCACCCTTGGAATATTTTTTCTCCAAACCAGTCTCCTCTGGCCAGGCTGCGAACGTACACTGCTTCTCCGCCCACTCGCTCGAACCTGGTCACATCAGCCTGGAAAAGGAAAAGGAAAGAAACTATTTAAGAACAAACACAACACGAGGCCCCGGGGGAGACGCAGGACACGCTGGAGGGACTGTGTCTCTCGGCTGGCCTGGGAACACCTTAGGGTCCCGCTGGAGGAGCTGGAGGAAGTGTCTGGGGTGTGGGAAGTGTGGGTGTCCCTGATAGACTGCTGCCCACCTGACTGACAAAACAACACCACGATTTAACGATTATTTACAATATACAAATCATTAATTTTCTTTCTTTTCTGTAATCTAACAGTATGTGACCTACTTTATGAACTCAAACTTTCTGAAGGATAAGGTAAACGTTTTTGTTTTGAATAGAAAAGACATAATTTTGCTTCTAAAGTGGTCACGATTATTATTTTTTCGCTCTTACGATTACTTTGTGACCTGAGTAATCACGATTATCGATAAAACCTAACAATTTGACATCCCTGGTACGGTTTTATATTTACATGGAAATATATGTTGCTAAGTTCTTTGAGTCGCATCACTGCTCCATCACTTCTACAAATTGCTATGTACGTCTTCATAAACTAGCTATTTCCAAAGGTTTATAGAGACATTGGAAAAGCATATGCCGTGACGGAGTGCGCATCCCCGCCTTTCCCCGCTAGAACAGGCGGCTTCCCCGTGAGTGCGCAGGCATCCAGGCAGCAGACGCCACTTCATTAGCCCACTGACGTTTGAGTGATGGAAGTCTGTCTCTCCGGCATTACACACACACACACCACTCAACGGGAGGACGGTTTTGTTTCGAGAGATTATTGACGCAAATTGTAAGACTCAGAAGGACTGTACATGTACTATAACGTTGAAAATAAATCTCAAATATCTCCAAACTGACGAGGGTGATGCTAAATGATGAAAAAAATAAGGATTGAATTTGAATGGCAGTTCAATTTTGCTTTAAGAGAACTTTTTGCCAATTATGTTCAAAGATACTGCGCTATTTTTACATCAATGCATAGTCCAAAGTCACTTCTTTCAGGCAGGGATACCACCACGAAACGATCACATTCTGACTGGGTAGGTTTTACCCCAGATGCCCTTCCAAAATCAGTAAGATATACAGCTGACCATATTTAAGTTAGTGGGAGACGTGAACCCTCTACATCACCGCAGCACTTGGTAACAGACACTTTATTTTGCCCTGGTAGAATTTTAACATTATTAGATGTTTTTAAGAGTTAATTTTCTGTTTACTACTAAAATGTTACCAATCACAAATCAAAGCAAAGTCCACGTATAGTTCAGTTTTGGTATTTTTGTTCTTCTTTTAACGTTTGTGTCCTAAATATGGTAAATAGTCTGATTTTTATGCGCTTTTCCACCTTCAAGGCACTTCAAAGCGCTTTACATCAAGAAACCACTCACCTATTCACACACACATTCATACACCAGTGTACGCAGACACTGGGAGCAAGAGGGTTTAATCCACCTCCGCCTCTGGCATTCACTACGCAGGCCTCAGGTGGCAGGTGTGAGGTGAGGCTGATCTGTAGTCTGGGTGATGTGGGGCCAGAAGGGGGATTGTGCTCCAGAAAAAGGGTGCTGAGGGTGAGCTGGACACAGAGCCAAGCGTGGAAACAGCTGCGGCAAAACTCCAAAGGTCAGGTGTATATGCGCCTTCAAGTCTGTTTATGGGCACATCGCTGAACCCCACATGTTCTGCTGGTTTGGTTAAAGACAAGAAATGGAAGAAATGGAAGGATGTAGCTGGAAGAATATTTTTTGGGGCTCAATATTCACTGTGTGTACATTTCATTTGTGGATTTTTTCTTTTTTTCTACAGCAGTATTTGAGCTGTAGAGAATCAAATAAGTACGAGGGCGTCAGTAGCTCAGGTGGTATTGGCGTTTTGTCCACTGATCCGAAGGCTGACGGTTCAAATCCCATTCTCACCAAAAACATCATTTGTTGCGCAGTTGGCAGTGAGATTCTAGCTCCCACAGATGAATGCTGTCGTTGCGTCCTTGGACAAGACACTAAACCTACCTTGCCCCCAGTGTCTGTGTGCACTGGTGTATGAATGTGTGTGTGTGTGAATGGGTGAGTGGTTCCTTGATGTAAAGCGTTTTGAGCGCCTTGAAGGTGGAAAAGTACTATACAAAAATGTGACTATTTACCATTTATTTTCTATGACTAATTATAGCTAGTACTAAAGAATTCATTCTACTATTTATTTCTTGCACCTCATGTTTTCAACAATATTGTACATTCAGAAAAACATTGAACTGAAAAATGTGTTTCCTTTCATACTTTTTAAATTGGTTAGGAATATGTTTGCAGTCTTTTAGCAATAGAGAGAGCTCATCAAATGCTTCACTTTGATATACACACCTAAACTGTACACAAAATTTCACTTTGATTCTTGGAACCTATGGACAAGCCTACAGAGGGTGTATAAAAAAGGCTATTGTGTTGCATGTAACGTCCCACTACAAAATATTGACTGAGCTGTAATGAATTCCTCATTTAAACAGCAACTGAAAAACATCCACTATTTTCTTCCTGACGTCAGTACTGTGTCTTGGCCTTGCTGCTGCGGTTACATAACATTTGAATGGAATTAGCCTTTTGAGTTCCACTGGCTATTAAGTACTATTGACTTTATTGAGGAAGTTGCCACAGGCGACTCAGCAACAAAACAGTTATACAGCTTAGAAAGGCATTTTCAAGCCGCCCAGAGAGAGGGGGCATTGTCTTTTCGGTGTACATGAACGTTTGGCATTTTACACAAATAAACTTACTTAATCATATTTTCAACTTTTCTCTAGTTCTCCACTGAAACAAATTGAGAGTAAGGATTCTGATGCATGTCCAGGCAGCAAAGTAATCAATCCCGCAACCTAGTATCTGCTCTCTGAACATTGCATTTATAGTAGTAAACCTTGGCTGAAATGCAACAATGTTAAACCAGACTTTGGAGTGGTCTAAGTAATCACTGACTATTTCCTCTTAACCTGGAAATTTGAGTCTTGGAGGGAAACATGATTATAGCATTTGAACATTGAGAGCTACAAAAGAAAACACAATTTAATCCCATTGTGCTCACAAGAGACCTATCATTTTCTTCAAACAAGGTTGTTTTTTAGAAAATAAAATGGAAAAATGGAACAAAATAAGGTCAAATATTTTTATACAGTAATTTTATCATCAACCTGGAGGTATTTCACTTTTGTGTGAAAAGATTCTGAGTGTGTACTGTGTAATGTGCATTTGTATTTCAAAAGACTTTTACATTGGTACATGGTATGTACTTGGTAGGGTGATTTTATTCATTTGCTACTTTTTACTTTCTGAATTTGAATCGATTCTATGATACACCAGATGGCATTATGACCCAAAACATGTTAAAGGTCCTATATTACACAAAATTGACTCTTGTAGCTTTAAGCCATGTTATAATGTTGTTGCCTTCTCAAAAACATACCTGGAGTTGTGTTTTGTTTCATTCACACATGTTAGACTAATCCTTTATTATTAGTCTGTCTACATCTCCAGAGCTCAAAATGCTCTGTTCCACCTTGTGATGTCATGAAGATGTAGTTTTCAAGTTAACATCTACCTTTCACCTTTAGCTCAGTAGATATTGGCAAGTCCCAGGCTGAAATCATCCAAATGATTCTAGTGAAGGTGTATGGAGTTTAAAAACACAGTGGAGCACTTCCTGTATTACCACATGACATCACAAGGTGGAACAGAGCGTTTTCCATTTGAGTGATGAACTCCTAGCCTAAATATGCAGGGTTTGTGTGTTAAAAATATGTGAATGAAACAAAACACTACTCTGGGTTTTTTGGGGTTTTTTTGATGCAGAAACAACATTACAACATAGATCAGAAAATAGCGTAATATGGGCCCTTTAAGCAACAACAACACATAAACCAAAAAACGTCCTTGTCCCACTGAAGAGAGGTGACATGAACGCTGCTCGATTCCTCTCTTTAGAGTGTTCCCCTCAAGAATACTGATGACAGGCCTCCACGCTTTTTCATACCTCCCTACATAGAATTTGTTAGCGGCTAAATGCACACGAGCTGTGAGTGGCTGCGGTAACATGCTCACTCAAAATTATTATCACATTATATGACATGTAAACAGCAAAATCATCCCATTTAGGACTGTCACGATGAACACTATATCAACTTATCGTTTAGTACCTGACAGATGGGACAATCAATTTTTGGGGTTAATATTTATCGTGGTACTTTTTTTATTTGTACTAGTGGGAAATATTTGGTAAATTTTCCGTACCACGATGAGTGATTGAGCTGTAGAAGGTCAAATTCTGAACTTCTATGACTCATTATAGATACAAACCTACTATTTAAGTATTGTACATTTAAAATACTTTCTGGGGGATAATTTTGCTTTATGGTTTGGTTTCAATATTATCGTTTATCGTCTATATTTACTTTCTGCACTTCAAAATTTGTTATCGTGACAGGCTTAATGCCATTCTTTCTGATCATGGTCCTTCTGATTACTCACATCATATTGTGCGTTTTGCATGCAATGTAAATTTTAAAGGTCCAAACATTAAATAATAATCCTACTTTCGTGTGCACGTAAACATAGCCACTGTTGTCAGCCTCGTTACACCCCAGGTCGGACATATACGCTTGAATTTTATATTTTTTGACACTTTATTTTTGTTTTTCAGAATTGTGCTAAGCTAATAACTGACTATTGTTGGCTTAAATTGCAAATCAGAACATTTTTATTAGAGATTCAGAGCCGCCCCCATTAACCAGTGCACAGTGTGTCCGCTTTTGGGGAAAAATGGGTCGTTTACTTTTGAGTGATTGCGGGGGATTATCACAATGACAGACTCACCTTTCCTTTGGTGATGATAAAGAAGGTGTCTCCTCTGGCCCCTTGTCGGATGATGTACTCTCCCTCTTCATAAGTCGTCTGTTTGAGAAAAAGAACACAAAACCAGCAAAGGTCACTCCAATATCACAGCGGGACAGAGCTCCTTATAAGGACACTCGGGAATCGTTTTGCATTTTACTCCTGTTTAGATGTGGGAGTTATATCAAAACATGGACAGTTGTGGTTTTGGAGAGCAAAATTAGAATATCAAGTAAATTGTCTAGAATTAAAACTATTAAAAATGACCTCAAAAAGTGACAGAAATGTTTACTCTAGTTTTGTATAATCTTCCAAATAAGGTTAATAAAAATACATATCGTTAAAATATTGTTATCAAATATATCTTTTTTATAATGTCAGATGTGTGGGTAACACTTTTTAAAAATAATGTCATACTTTTCAATACAGTGTCCCTTTCCTTCAGCATATATAGAACTTTCAATGTCTTCTTTCCTGACCTTGGTTTTGAGGATCCTGATGAACAAATTAGCATTACCCATTTAAACTGGAAGAGTTATAACATTGCATCCACCTCGCGTAATGTTTTTGTATGCAGTTGTGTTTGTGTCTGCTATATAACTGTAATCTATGACACCCGCGGATCATTATGTTATAATTTGCACATTTGAAATCATAATAAAAGAAATAAATCTGATGACTTTCGTGTTTCGTGTTATTCATTTGTACCAAAATGACTAAGTAACGCTGTCAAATCCTACGTGTATCTCTGATTAAGAAAATAAAACTGGAGAAGGAAGTAAGTATGCTGGTGGCGGTGAAAACGGGAATCGATCGGCAATATGGCGTCTTGAAAATAAGCGACTAAAGATTGCTCAAACATACAGTAGACAAATCACTCCAAATACAACTTCGGGTGAGTAAATGGTGAGGGGAAACAACTATACAATAACATGGTCAAAAGCTCTAAAAAAGTCAATTTTGCGTAATAGGTCCGCTTCAATCATATTCAGGGACATGCCTCTATACAAGAGCAATGACAGGTCGCACACGCACTGCATACCGTATAGAGGGTTGTTGACTTGTATTGACTCTATCTCAAGGTTAGGTTATGTAATGTGAAAGAAGACATATCCATGGTGACACTGCTTTCTCAATGACAAAGACAGTGCAGAGCCAACAATAGTGTTTTCTCACGAGGGTGACTTTATGTAAGACATTGCAGGGTAATGTCTTTCAACAGTATTTGCCAGGTTGTATATGTGGATTAAGTATCATTTTCTCTAATATTTCCATATTCTCATAATATATTTGCGCTCATGTTTCTTTATCCAAATAAATAATTAGATTAATTTAAAAAAATGACCCAAACGGCATATACCGTAATGAATAGTACTGTTTTTTTTTTTTTGTTCTGCTTTATTTTATTGTCATTATCATATGTCATAGTAATAGCGGGTGACAGTGGCTCAGTTGGTAGAGCGTTCGAATCCTGCTATTAACATAAGCATCATTTGTCGAGCGGGTTGTTTTTTCATTTTAACTTTAACTCTAAACTAATTTTGGGGCATGCTCATCCATTTAAGTGTAGTATTTTAATTTTGGAGAAGAAATTACACACTACTATCTATGATTACTGTTAATTTGCTTCAAAAGATAGAAAACCCAGGATTATTTTTGTGCCTGCTTGGAGACAAAGCTTGCTAAGTCTAGTCTGAAGGTTCTTTCCACAAAAGGATGCTTTGACATTTGCCAGGTACGTCTGTTGTGACTGTGCCTAAGCCAGGATGTATCTGTGTTGTACCCGGAACGCCACACTGAGCCAACATCACATGATTCACATCTGCTGTGCGTCACTCTGGTCAAACGCTGCGCCATAATAATTATATCACTTTTTGTTTTTTTATCGTTGACCCTTAAACGTATCAACAAACCACTGTGCCTTATAAACTTGTTCCTGAGTTACACTTATTGACGGTAATATGTCAGTATGTTGCTCACAAGTTCTGTAACAAATTACCAGCACAATATATAAAATGAATGACTTATTCTCTTACGCTGGATGCCCTCCCACCACACACTTTACACTTTCCTGAGAACAATCAAATCTATCGTTGTGTTTCTTAAAGGTGCACTTAGGCCTGTCATGATAATTACTATATCGACTTATCGTTCAATAGATGAAAGCTGCAACAATATATTTTGGGGCTATATATTTGTCATGTGTACAATTTCTTTGCAATAGTGGGGAGATTTTTGCCATTTTTATGTCATGACCAAAGATCTGAGCTGTAGAGTGTAGAATATATAATTTCTATGGCTTATTATTGCTATTTATTTGTTACAGCTCAGGCCTTTTAATGATGCCGTATTTAATTAAAAATAGGTTTACTGGAATTATCCTGCTAGTAGCTTCAATATGAACATTTATCAAATATTTCTCTGTAGCAATATACCATCGTGGTCTAGGTGCACTGTGTAACTTTTCTGGTGGAGAGGGGTCTACCACCATGGAGATGTTTTTGCCCTGCCTAGAATATTCCAGAGTATGGCATTTTTACTTTGCATTTATTAATTTAACAGTGTTTTTATGGCTCAATAACACCTTGAAAAACATGCTTTCTTACTGTGAGGATCGACTCTAGACCTGTCATGGTAACACATTTTAAAGCATGATATATTGCCATATTGAAACTATTTTATGCCACTGACACAATAACAATAATGCAACATATTCCCAGTAATAATAGATAGATAGAAGATAATGTTTAAATATACAGCATCAATAAAAGACCTGAGCAGCAACGTATAAATGTATATGTATTCAACTCTACAGCTCAAATCTTTTTGTGTTGCATCAAAAATAACAAAAATATCCCCACTATTCTCAAGGACTTTACACACGATAAATAAGGAGCCCTAAAGTACATTGTTCCAGTTTTTGTATATTGAACAATGAGCCCATATAGTAATTATCATGACAGGCCTAATCGCCTCTCCACAAATCTGACCTGTAACTTGGCCATGTGGCGTCATGTGCTTGTCACAATGGGCATAGATATGTTTTAGTATGAAACATTCCAGGCAAAGCAATAACATCTGCATGGAGATGAGTTTGCTTTTTATTCCTAGTATTGCTTCTCCACATCTCCGACATTGTAGTTGCTAATAGTATTTTGCCTTGACTTTTGCTGTTGTACCTCTTCTCACCTTTCTCGCTCACTTTCTATTTGCGGCAGTGAAAAGGATGCATTGAGACATGTCAGAGTGCATTTAGTAGCCCCAGTATTTACAAACCAAGCACTTACCTCTTCAAGGATGTCCACCATTTTGCTCAGAATGTCTTCTTGTAGATCATGGAACGTAGGCACACTGTATGGAAGAGAAAAGAATGCTTAGGTTAAAATTGGCGCATATCTTTATTCATAATTCATTCTTTTGTGGCCTAGAAGACAGTGTTGAAAGTACTGGGACAGCATATAATATGTGTGTGCATCAGCCTTGCATTCAGATCAATAATAGATAGGCCTTTATGAGTTATATTAAAGCACTCGCAGATGAAAATGTGTGGCTTTAAACGGAGAATGTGGTTTCTCTGTGGATAGGATGTAGAGCTCAACACCCAAAGGAGACAATTAACATTATCCAGCCATGTGATGTTAAAAATGTTAAAGTAGGTAGAAGTTTATTTTGTTCATTGTGATGCAGTTGAGGGCGTTGGCTCTCAAAATGTGTGTACTTTCTAACACTTTAGGAGAGTAAATTGTGAAAAATTCTGATGAAAAAAAAGAAAACTTCCACTTTTCCCTTGTTTTTTACCTTTACACCAACTATGGCACTGAATACAAAATGAGCCGTACTTTTAATATATACCTGAGAAAATAACTCTACGTCTCAAGTTGTGTGAATATTGCCTGGGATCCAGAAAACGCACTTCTTCCCAAAACAAGCATGGCTGCTCACGAGGAAAATAGACAGGACTGAAAAACTAAAGCTGCTTTGTTTCCCATGAGTCACTGAAAAAAGGCATCTGATTGCATGATCATGTTTGGTCTGTCTTGACACGTAATGGAGGCTGTGGGGACCAGACTGATATCAATCTATATAAAAAATACAGAGAGACATCATTCTGGATACAAAACGCAAGTGTGAATATTGTCTCTGTGTTTTTTATTTATTTATTTAAATGTCAAACTTACATTATTGTTTATTCCATTCTTTGTGTATGCATTCATCTTACTATACTCTCTTAAACCCAGCGTTTGTCAGACACAGTTGTACATACATTGATACAAACATTGAGGTCTGCGCTTTCCCGTGAGGCTATCAGATGAGCAGCCTGTGATGTTTGTTCCGTTTGGCGCCTGGTTGAATTAACGCTCTTATCAAGCCTACTAAATAAAACTAGCCCAATGTTTATCAAGCAGCAGCGGGCACAAGCAGCATTGGCAAACAAAGCCCTTATCGTTTCTTACCATCTCCCAATCCCCCCCTCTCCTACTCATTTTCCACGGTTTATTACTGTAATCGGCACCATCTCACCCTCAACCTCCCCTCAATCCAAAATTTAGCCGGCCCACACTAGCTTGCTACACTTGCCACTAAACAAAAATGGCGTGGGATCAAGCTCTAATGTTGTTGACATGGGCAAAATCATTTCCTTTGTGATAATTCCAATCCATCAGCTTTCTTTTTGTATTCCAGAGGCTTAATTAGTTTTAAAAGGCCAGTGGGGGACTTGGTTTCTTATTAATAATATTGTGTTTTGGCATTATAATCATTATGCTGCTATTGTCAGTCAAGTCTTACGGGGCATAGGCCAGAAGTGCACAAAAGAATGAATAGAAATTATATAGAAGGCTTGGTATTCAAAGTTCTGTTCAGTTTAATAATTCCATCCCTCCTTTCACTCATTTTCTTCCACTTACCCGGGGCCGGGTCGCGGGGGCAGCAGTCTAAGCCGAGACGCCCAGACTTCCCTCATTCCAGACACTTAATAATAATAATTTAATAACTATCTTTCTTTATGTGTTTAGTAGAAAACATATGACACTCTCAAAAAGGTTAAGAGATCATTTAAAGGACAAATAGTATGCATTATGTGTATTACTGGTCTTAAAACATGCTTCTGAGGACCTTTGCTCTGGCATTCTATGTTTTAGAACTTAAAATTCCAATGCTGAGATCAAGTAAGCAGATGTAATAAACGTGATTTGATGGCAGAAATGCTGAGAACCAGTCAGTCAGTCAGATTTATGGTGCAGAGACACCTCTGTAATGTTATCTGTGATGTAACAATCTTGGGAAATTACAAAATAAGTGTGTTATTAGTGTTTTATTAGAAGATTCATGAAACAAGGATGAATGAAGCTGAATGTATACTGTTACTGGTAACACTTTTGACATTTTATTGAAAACTGGGTCCATTTTTAGCTTTGTGGTAAAAAATAAAAAATAAAGATAAAATAAAAATAAATAATAACAATACTGGAAAAAAACAAAACAAAACAAAAACATCTGAAAAATAACAAACCAATATGAATATTAATGCATAGCTATTCTTTATAATCTTGTAAATGCATAGTCAAATCATTAGAAATCTGTTCTAGCAAAGAATGTCATGTTTTCACTTTGACCATTCCAAAATTACAACTTGGAATAATCCTGACATTCGGAGTTAGCGTAGTTTTTTCACTTGTTCTTTCTCAGAACAGACACTGGGCTGGAATAGTTGTCAGATTGAGTTAAAACTCATTTGTCCCTAGGTTTTTTTGGGGTTTTTTTTCAGAGCAGAACTGATAAGTAAAAGCCACATTGCTTATCTGGGACCACCACTCCTAGATTAGGCGCCAGTAAAAGAAAAGAACATTTATAACCAACCAGCGCAGTGTAAACTCCACATGTGGATCTAATAAATATTTACATATCTGCCCGACTGTTACGCAAAAGGAAACTCAGAAGAAAGACTGTAGCGACGTCTATTTTTAGCTATCTCTCAAACAGTCTTAATATAATTGAAAAAACTGAATTGGAAATAGTTTTGCATTCCACATCTGCAGCAGGAGAGTACTTGAATAAAACAAGCATTAGATAAGAGTGGTTGCTTGGTTTAGACCGGAAATAAAATTGATTGTTTTGCTGACATTTTGACCTGGATTTGATTTGCTGTTGTTGGTGTGAACGCAGAATCTGACCTCTGTCAAATTTGATCCACTGGGATTATGCGGTCAACAGCAGTGTTAAAGATTTACAGAGAAAACCTGCAGGTGCCGTGTAAGGAAATTGTGAATGCAACAATGCAATAGTTCTCCAGGTGTGACGCAGGTTCAACAGGTGTGATATAGATTTCTTGTGGTACTGACTGAGTTTGAGGAGGCAATGTCTCAAGCTGTTGTAACTGAATAGCAAAGCAGCTTCGATCTTGATTAAGATTTTATTTACTAACAAAGAATATACTGAACGAGTCTGGTCAAAGTTAGTGGACTTTATTAGTAGCAGTAACGCAGTGGGCAACAGTAGCTCAGTTGGTAGAGTGCTCGTCCACTGATCAGAAGGTTGGCGGCTTGAATCCAGCTCTCAACGTAAACATCATTGGTTGAGTGGTCACGCTGGAAAAGCGCTATATAAAAATATGACCTTCTCAAAGTATGACACATATAGACTTCTTCTGGTACTGACTGAGTTTGAGGACGCAATGTCTCAAGCTGTTGTAACTGAATAGCAAAGCAGTTTCAATCTTGCTTAAGATTTTATTTGCTAACAAAGAAGTTTCTGATTGCTGGGCTCCGGCGTGAAGGATGTTTAAAAGCTGAAATATACTGAATGAGTCTGGTCAAGGTTAAAGGACTTCATTAGTAGCTGTAGCTCAGTTGGAGTGCTTGTTCCCTGATCTGAGGGTTGGCTGTTCAAGTCGCGCTCTCAACATAAACATCATTGGTTGAGCAGTCACATTGGAAAAGCGCTATATAAAAATATGACCTTTTAACATAGTTCTCAAAGTATGACGCATATAGATTTCTTGTGATACTGACTGAGTTTGAGGACACAATGTCTCAAGCTGTTGCAACTGAATAGCAAAGTAGTTTCAATCTTACTTAGGATTTTATTTGCTAACAAAGAAGTTGCTGGTTGCCGGGTTCCAACATGAAGGATGTTTAATAGCTGAAATATACTGAATGAGTCTGGTCAAGGTTAATGGGCTTTATTAAAAACATTAAAGCGGAGTTACCTGATTTTCAAATTGTGAAAGGAGGAAATAATCAATCTAACTTGTCCATAGCACTCACAAAACCCTGTGGCACATCACATGCATGGATTTTCTGACTAGTAGCTTTACAACAGATGGAAAAGTGACACAAGATCAAGGGAGTCGACGGGGGAGGGGACAAAGAGGTCTGTTGTCCTGGACCCCAAGGTCTTAGGGGCCCAGAATTGGACTCTTTTCCCATTAATTTATATTAGAGGGGGGTCCATGTGAGGCTTCTTGCCCCAGGACCCCAAATTTCTGCCGACGGGCCTGCACAAGATGGACCACCAAAGGTCAGCCAGTCAGCTCTCGTCTCAAATATAGTTACGCACATGGCTCTTCCTTAGAATTTTGTAACAGTAGCTCAGTTAGTAGAGTGTTTGTCCACTGATACAAAGGTTGGCAGTTCGAATCCTGCACTCGACATAAACATTATTGGCAGAGCGGTCTGATCACTGTTTGCATGCACTGGTGGGTTCCTTGATGTGACCATACCAAATAATGTGTCCAATACACTTTCTTGGGGTAGAATTTTATGAAAAACTGTAGGACAAAACTTTTAAGTGTATATGTGTGAAATTTGAGACTGCTTGTCATGTAGTTACTTTATTAGATTTGTTGTAAATTTGCACAACTAACCAAAATATGTCAGTTAAAGATCACCATTTACAAACACTCCTCTTCCATCATTTATTCTAGCAGCACGCAGTTATGATCAGTCTCCTTCATCCTGTTGCACCACATTTCGCTTTGCTATCCCTTTTCACTATGATTACAGCGATGAGCAACATGAGCTACATTTTATTGCTACACTAAATGGGAAAATGTTGTTTATTTTCTGTAGCTGAGAGAAGCGTTTACCATGTTTTTGAACATAAAGGTCAGCTCTGCTCAACCAGCTACTCTACAGGACGCTGTACAATGACCATAATGTGTCAGGCCAAACAAAAAACACTGCCATTACCAATTGTACCTTAGCCTTGCAACATCGGTTTGATTGTTCAAGACCTAAGACTTGTAATATATACTTATTTTGCTTTTATTATGTCATAGTCCAGAGTTGTGTTGTTGCATTCACACATTTTCTCCCACATCCCACATTTTCTCCAAACTATTACAATTCTGTATTGAAGATTTGCAAAATTTGAATGTTGGCCATATTGTCGATAGTTAAAAAAGGTGATTTAACAGTGGCTCAGTGATTAGAGCAGTGGGAGGACCAATTCTGTCGTTGTGTCCTTGGGCAAGACGCTTCACCCACATTGCTTAGTATGAAAGTGGTATGTGCGT
Source organism: Periophthalmodon schlosseri (assembly GCA_000787095.1). Taxonomy (NCBI): domain Eukaryota; kingdom Metazoa; phylum Chordata; class Actinopteri; order Gobiiformes; family Gobiidae; genus Periophthalmodon; species Periophthalmodon schlosseri. Next base: position 43,240 of record KN473571.1, read on the forward strand.
GAATGATTGGTGGTCGGAGAGGCTGATGGCACAGATTGGCAGCCTCGCTTCTGTCAGTCTGCCCCAGGGCAGCTGTGGCTGCAGTAGCAGCTTACCACCACCAAGTGTGGAGTGAATGAATAATGAATACAGTGTAGCACTTTGAGAGGCTTTGAAAAGCCTGTAAAGCGCATTACAAGTATAAGAGTGTAGCACTTGAGAGGTTTTGACAAGCCTGTAAAGCGCATTACAAGTGTAAAACATTATTATTATTATTATTATTATTATTATTACATAAAAATGGAAGTGTAAAGTAATATTTATGCATGTTTAGGTCATTTTACTGTCCATTCAAATGTCTGTCAGTGTCTGTCTATACGTAAACCTCAACTAATACCTTTAAAGACACATTTTAGCACATTTTTGTTGGATTGTTGGACACAAACATTCATACAGCAGTGTACGTAGACATTGGGGGCAAGGTGGGTTAAGTGTCTTGCCCAAGGACACAATGACAGCATTCATCTGTGGGAGCTGGAATCATACAGCCAACCTGTGGGTCATCGGATCTGAACACTCAACCAGTGATGTTTACTGTATGTCGAGAGCAGGACTCAAACCGCCAATCTTCGGATCAGTGGACAAAACACTCTACTAATTGAGCTACAGTACTGTCGCCTTGTGATTATAGTTATTATACAAGAAAAAAAAAAAATCTGCATGTTAATTTTTGTCAATATCGCTCACCTGTCCCCACACTGGTATACATCATGAAGCTCCTCTGCGTTTTTAAAGTCTTTACACTTTAACCAGACTTATTTTAATAATTCTACTTGTAGCATTTTTGGACACTTTACTAGCTTGTCCTGGTAGTATTTGCACTTAGCGCCCTATAAATATGACTGAGTGTTTGAATAGTCCCTCTATGTAAAGAGCTAAAAACTCCAAAAAAGAGACTATTTTTGATGATTCAAGATTTGTTAAAATAAGTAATAAGTGTTCCTCATCACTGAGTGGGGAGGAGGAAATGGAGGTCAGTCTGGATCAGTGAGCACATATGTAGTTCACATCCTGTCTCATAGTCTCATAGTGGAGGCCCTCAGTGGTTTGTTTTCACTGTAAACTTCAGTGCATCAAGATTTCAGAGGAAGTGTACAGCATGCAAACCTAAGAAAAATAATGAAGGACAAGAACTTGCTGTAGCTTTAACCAAATCTTTCCATTCCGCTCCCTGCTCCTACAAAAACTGGCAGTCAATTTTATTATTCAAATGTGACTTCAGACTTTATTTAAATTTTTGTAGTTAGACCTGTTTGATGCAGCTATTTATACCTCAATCACATTAACACAAATTTGAAAGTATTTTTACGCTAGAGCCCAATTAGCTAATATTAAAATAAGCTGCCCTGAGCTTTTAAGTATTTGTAGACTTTATTGATCCTGTAGGCAATTTTGCATTTAACACACCGGATAACCCGTTCCTCTTATTAAATGCAGCACCCAGGGGATATGTCTAAGTCTGAGAGCTGAGATCTTGGTCAGGAATTGGTGGTTTTCAGATTCTAGAATGTGAGGATGTTACACTCCCAGATGTAGGGCAAAAGAGAGATTTCCATATAGATTTCAATGCATTTTAATTTGAAATATTCACAAATATAGAACCTGATGCTTTGCATTAATGACTAGACCCAAATGATAACAGGTAGTACTTTTTACTACAAATTCAAGTCATTTTACTATAACCCCAGTAACATTACAGTGGCTCTGTCAGATATGTAAAAAGCACACATCTGATTGGCTCACTGTATTGACGACCAATACTGCAGCGCTCCACTACCAATATGTTTCAGTATGTGGCCCATGGTGAAAAAAAGTTTGGACACCCCGCCCTAGAATTTACAATTTTTCAACAAAAATCTGAATTAACTGTAGCTGCCCCCCATCTGTATTAAATATTATAAAGAAATAAAATATTGTGATGTCATCTGAAACCCAAAAATTTCCAGCTGGACAATTAGCCTAGTATAACATAAAACATTGCACTTTAAGTTAAAGTTTAAGTTAAGTTTTTACAAGTGCGCTTAACCAAGTAGATTTTACGCATTTATGTGTAGCAGAAAAATGTTACAAACTTTCCATTTACTTTTTGTTTCATATTCTTTTCATATCCAAGTGTGTGGGCTGCTTTGAGGATAGGGGATGCTATGGAGTTGTGACACTTGTATGCATCCATCTGCCCTCAAACGGCGCGTTCAAATAGTGACAGATTCTTGTCATGATCCCGGTGATTCATGGAGCTTTGTGCCAGAGGAAGTCTGCGCCTCATTCTGCTGCTATGAAAAATATCGTGAGGATTTCAACACGTAATGGGGACATCAATTTAATAAGTGCCAGGATGAGGACTGAAGCGGGTGTCAGAGGAAGTGTGGCGTTTTACAAAGGCGAGAGCGCATGCATCTTTATGACTACACACGGCTTTTGATACGAGCCCTGCTTTTATGCAATGGACCAAAGGATCTGTGTCTTTAAAGTGGTAATAGGCTTGTTCGTCTATACTATAATGTTATTCTAGTTTTGTTTTTGGCTTGCTCTCTTTCTCATGCTGATTTCGCTGTCTTATACATATGGGAGATTTCATTCACTGGTCTCCAAAGATTACTTAAAATATATTAAAACAAAATAAAAATAGCAGATAATAATAATCATAAACAACACAAAAATATGTCTGTAAGAATGAAATTTTTATAGGGGCAACCTTTTTATCTTATTGAGAAAAGAGTGAAACATCATCTGGGAGACAAACCACTTGTCCACATCTTTTAAAATTCATTTATGTGTTGATTTTTTGGTTGTGTATTCTCGTTTATGGTTTGTACGAGTCTATGTGGAACCTTACCTTTTCAGCAGCTCCATATACTCTGTCTGCTTGATTAGCCCCGTCCTCATCATGATGGTCTGAAAACATTGTCGGTCGATGGCCCACAGCTTCACGTCGGTAACGGCTGTAATGAAAAGACAAGCATACATAAGTGATGCCTTACGTAATTGGGATAATTATAAAGCGCATATGCCAAACATGCTCCAGCCTCTAATTGTGCCTTTGTGCATTGAAACTCTACAGTGGCACCGTCGACTTGTTCTGAGTGAGAGCAGGCCACTAAAACAACTATTGAATGGAGATTAACCATCCATTTGATCAGTTTATGTTTATGCATTATGGTTCTTTTATGCGGCCGCACTGGTCTCCTCTGGAGCAAAGGCAAAAACAAAGAGCAGTAGTAAGTGGCACGCATTCATTATCATATGTTTAGAAGCTTTTAGCGTCTGTGTTCAGAAAGATGGTGACACAAATCACCCTTGGAGAATTAACAATGTGTCAAGAACACGGTAAAAAACTGTTTAAAATGTGAAACTTTAAAATGCCAAAGATTAAACCAAATTAGGACAATTGTAAAACTATGAACATGTGATACAATAAAGGCTAGACATTTTTTTTCATTTTCTGGTGCAAAACACAATATATGTCATAATGTATAAATATGAAATTAGACACCAAATGTCTCTACTTAAGATTTTAGAAAATCAGTCTAGAACTGGGCCTGCTTTGAGAATGAATCAACTAGTCTACTATTACTATTACTATTACTATTCTGTTAGCGCGCTGTATGTCAGGTCAAACAAGTGGCAACTGGCACATACTGCTCAAAGATCTACTTCAAAAAGTGAACCTCCATCATGGCAGTCTTTCAAATGAGTGAGCGGTAAAAACAAGCGCGTTGTATTCAGGAAGTGTGTTTGAATGTGGTTGTTTGTTTTATGGATTGACTGGTCAAAAGACATCATTGCATTTCTTAAGCTTGATTTACCAGACAATGAACAGGCTGCACTGAAGAAAAGGTCTCACATCTGGACAATCATTAGCCTTTTATGGACCGATGCAGCTCTGATTATTTCAATACAAAATGTGACATTTGGCCCAGGTGTTTTTTCCTATGTGGAACTCAGTGGACCAGCAGACTGAAACATTCCGTTTCCGGCTCTATCCTGGAGCCAATATAATCTCCAGCTGCTGATTGGGCCAGCAGAATAAATACAGGATTTAACACAATTAGCATTTCCTCAGCAGGCAAATTCAATTTATATTGTTGGAATAACTTTTCTGCATGGTTTGTTTGTACTCATCCTATCACATTTATAAGGAGGTTAAAGTTAGGTCACTGGGCTAACTATACATGCGTGATTCTTTTATAGTTAAATGCAACAGCACTATTTGCCCTGAACTTTAAAGGCAATTACTAACACAAGTTTTGAGTTTGACATCTGCCTGAGCCGACTTCACTTTGTGATGTCCACTTGCTTGCAACCATTTGGAATTAATTACCCTTCCTTGATTGCGATCTGGTCTGGCCCTGCGGCACCCAAACTTTGAAGGATTACAGCGACATTCAGCCTTTCAGTGGGAGTTTTTCTTTTGTTAAGACTGGCCAAAGGATACTCAAAAAGAATGTGCTTTAGACTTGAGAGAATGCATTATGTTTTTTAGTTGGGAAGTTGTAGCAGAGGGTTTTATGCCTGGTTGATGACTAATGGAAGTTGGGGCCTTTGTTGCCTTTTCCACTTGTTGCTTGGATCCCAAACATCCCCAAACCACATTTTTTTTACTGATAAGGCCCTGCTTCTTTGAGTTTGGAGCCAATTTTCTTGTTTTTTTGTTCAGGGACACTTGTTCAGAAGCCTTAAGCTCGATGACACACTGCATGGCATTAGATTGTTGAAAAAGCCGTGTCCATCCGTACTAAGTTGTTGCAAAAAGAGTTAGTTGATGAAAACTCACTTGACACAAGACTTTTACTCTTGGTTGCCATTTTTTTATTTATTAGTCTTTTCATTTTGATTTTTTCTTAGCTCACCTCCATAGATAAGACTTGTCAGTCATAACCTGACCAGCCTTTTTCAATTCCCCATCGGTACCTATAGCTTTCTTAGCATTATCTCCTTTTTATTACATTTTGTATTGTGTGGCCAGGCTACCTTATTGTACATTGCCGAAAGAATGACATGCATTTATCCTTTTCAGCGCATGCCAATATAAGCTCTACATGGTGACTGATGTCTCTACTGAACAATGGAGCCTTGAAGAGGAGCTGAGGCCGGCCAGGGACACACCACACGTTATCTCTCACATTCATGCAGGGACAATTTAGAATCACAAATTCGTGACCAAATCTTTTCTTTAAAACTAATAATGGTGTATTGTGTTTTTAATAACATATATCATTTGGGACATCATTGCATCTGTATTTGACCTTTTATAAATGAAATGATCGATAGAAGAGCTGTAGTCAATAAGTAAAAAATATAGATATAATTAATTTTCATGTAGAACCATAGACTGTATATATAAATGGACATAGCTAACCTGCTAGCCGCCGTGTTCTAAATAGGAAGTGAGCATGGGCGCGCTTCCGACTCCATCAACTCCATTTCACTTTACATTAGAATAATGTGGCCCCTCTCTCTGTAACTGTTGCTGTCAGACTTGTCATTTTGGTCTTAAAATGTTCGGATTAACCCGCTCTACATCCTGGTATTTTTATTTCACTTTTGTGTCC
>JACM01075447.1:0-14010 GCA_000787095.1 Periophthalmodon schlosseri
GAGGAGGGGGAGGAAGAGGGGGAGGAAAGTGGGAGAAAGATGGGAGGAAGGAGGGTAGAAGAGGGGGAACGAGAGGGGAGGAAGAGGCAGAGGAGAGTGGAGGAAGAGGGGAGCAGGAGGGGAGGAAGAAGGGAGGAAGAGGGGGAGGAGAGGGGAGGGAGAGGGGGAGGAGAGGGGGAGGAAGAAGGGGAGGAGAGGGGTAAAGCAAAGACGGGGTGGAAGGAGAGTTACGGCTGTGCAATTAATCAAGTTCTAATCAAGACTGAGTTTTTCGTCGTGGTCAGTTTGGGTTGTTTTAATGGAGAGGTCCACGGTCCTCAGGAAACATGTGGTTTGGAGCAGAGTCCAGACTTTGGAAGAAGAAATTTGACAATGTTTTTGTCTGAAATGGCGACGATTAAAAGTCTGCGTTGTTTATGTTTACGAAACCCAAACTGAAAGCTATTTTTATTTATTTTTAAATAGGACAAAATGAAATACATAACGGAAAAACAGGATCTAGCGAGATGAGGACGACGCCTTTTTGTCGCATCGTCCAGCCCTAACGGCGAGGACAGACGGGTGAGAGTAGAGGGGGATGAGGAGAGGAGAGGAGGAGTAAAGGGGGACGGAGAGTGAGGGGTAAAAGAGGGGTAAAAGGAGCGGAGCCGTGTGTGTTCTGTGTTTGTGCAGGTGAGCGCGCGGTTTATTGGCTTGAAGGTGTTTTGCGACGACAGGCCAAAGATGAGGAGGAGATAACTCGTATTATTTAGTCTGAAAAAAGAAGTAAACGAAAACATCGTCCAGGCGCAAGTTCAAGCCTTTTTCTACCGGGGGGACGTCAGCTAAAAGTAAAAATAAAGAAAGGAAACAAAACTGCGTAAACCAACAAACAAATGTGTGTTGTAACATGAAATTATTCGACACGGATAATAAAACGAATCCTGTTCCACCTTGTGATGTCATGAAAAATATGGGCCGATGAAGGAAGAAGGAAGCGGAGTTTAAGCATCACAGCTTCAGCCGTGTGGAAACTACGTGGATGTTTGTCCCCAAGTCCAAAGTCCCGAGTTTAAAGCTGCCGTGTGTATTTAGACTGGCCGACCCGCCCGTGTTGCATTTTCACATGTCACCACTAGAGGCCGTCTACACTGCCGCAGTCTGACAGTGCACCAGCTTTGGTTTGACAGAAGAAGAACAGAGAGCACAGGTGAGTCTGAACAAAGACCAGGGCCTCGAAGTACCGTTCGAAGTACCCGGTCGACGAAGGGTACGCCTCCCTGTAGCCGAAATGGGACAGGCTTACGCCACGGAGCAGGAGGGGAGGAAGAAGGGAGAAAGAAGGGGAGGAGAGGGGAGCAGGAGGGGAGGAGAGGGGAGGAAGAGGTGGAGAAGAGGGGGAGGAAAGGGGAGGAAGAGGGAAGCAGGAGGGGAGGAAGACGGGGAGGAGAGGAAGAGCAGAGAGGAGAGGGGAGGAAGAGGAGAGCAGGAGCGGAGGAAGAAGGGAGAGGGAAGGAAGGGGAAGAAAGAGATGGAGGAGAGGGGGAGAGGGGAGCAGGAGGGGAGGAAGAAGGGAGAGGGAAGGGAGGGGGAGAAAGAGATGGAGGGGAGGGGGAGAGGGGCGTGGAAGGAGCGTACTTCAACCGCTGTCTGTGCGCTTACATTACGTCACTTACGTTACGTTGCCTAGCGACCGTGACGGCTGCTGACTAATGACCTAAAAGTGTAAAATGGACACTGAAATAATTATTATAATTAGTTTTATTTTTAATTCTTTATTATTTCATAGAAGAAGAGTCAAGGTATGGACGCTGAAATAATTATTAGTTTTATTTTAATTCTTTATTATTTCATAGAAGAAGAGTCAAGGTATCGTCGCCGCAGCTGTTTATTTCTGTTTAGATTGAATGAAGTAAGGAATTAATCTTTCCCTTTGAATATCAATAGGCAAATATAATGTTCTAGGTGATTTTTTCCCCAGTTGTAGTAGTAGTATTACATAACTTTAAGAAAATGTACCTTGTTTCTCCCGTAGAAGAAGTCACGCGTGGTGCATGATGGGATATATCCGTTCACGCCCGATCTCCATGGAAACGCAGGGCACATTCGTCGGGCGCATGAAATGGGACGGGTCTTGTCGCGCCGGAAGTTACCGTCGAATTGGGACACGGCCCGGGTGAGGGGAAGGGCCGGGTGAGGGGAGGGGGGAACAGGTCTCACATCCGCCATCTACTGGTTAAAAAAACAAAGTTACGGATGGTAGCTTTAAAGAATAAAACTGACCTTTTTCCTTGTATGATACAGTTTATAACAATGCTGTTTAAATGTGTTGCACTTTTCTGTGGCAGCGCCCAGACTATGGAACAGCGCCCTCTGCCTGTCAGATCCTCTCGGTCTTTAACGCAGTTTAAGACTAGACTGAAAACCCACCTCTTCTCCCTGGCATTTAATACTCGAAGGATATCTTGGTGTTTTATTGTTCTTTTCCCATGTATCGTGTTATCTGTATATCTGTTTTTTGTTGACTTTTATGTGAAACACTTTGGTCAGATGAAGTCGCTTTAAACGTGCTGCATAAATCGAACGCATTTAGCGAGTGTTTCCCATTTCGCAATTTGATTTCACTGGTCTATCGCATCGCACCCCGTGTATTTATAGCAGAGGTGCCGTTGAGGTGCGGAGACGCCGGTCGGAATTGCGCTGTAAATATAACATTGTCTTTATGGAAGCGGCCCGACGGTCATTCCCTGGATCCGCTCCGAGAGCTGCCGACCACAGCGGCCGCACTTCCTCACGAGCCTGGCCCTGGCGCCTACAATAACTCACAAAATATTCGGCCTCGTACAATAGCCCCGCTCCGAACGCCGCATGAATCACGGTTATTACTGAGAAATACAGCCAGAGCGCTTCCCACAGACCCACGGCCAGCTCAGTAAAGCCTTTGTGGAAGTGAGTGTAATGGGATCTATTAGAGCCTTGTAATAGCTGAGGATACTGTCATTAGTGGCACATTTGCGAACTTATCATAACAACTGCTATAAGCCTCGATAAAAAGCGGGTTCGCGTCACGGCTCTGCAACAGTTTAAGTATCAGGCAACGCGGGGAAAAAAAGCGGGTTTCGTTCAGAGGTACGGAGCTACGACAGCGCCCGCCTCTCGGATTACGGAATTAATTTTAACCGTAGATACACACGCGCTTACGTAAGTCGATCGACCAGTAAAGAGGCGGATAAACGGATACGGTAACTATAAGACGCATTTTAATATACAATATCTGAAACAAAAAAGTGACGCTATCCAAAAATCAAATGTTTAAATATGTTTTTTTTTTAAACTAAATATTATCAAGTCTTGGACATCAGTTACAAAATATGTCATAATCCTTCATAGTGTCTTTATTCTACTACTTCTACTACTACTCTTCTACTACTACTACTTTATTTACTCTTAGTAACCAGGGGTGTAGCAACCAAATTCTGGGCCCTGGGTAAAAATCGTTGTCTTGGGGGCCCCGCACTACATATTGTCTTATGAAAAATGCATATTACAGACTTTGTGCGGGGCCCCTTCCTGAACTGCGCCCTGGGTAAACGGTACCCTTTACCCCCCCGGTCCGACGCCCCTGTTAGTAACTATAATAGAAACTGTACTTTTTATTTTATTACCGATTTTGTTGAACATGAGGAGACTTCAAGATATCGCAAAAAACAACTTAAACGAAAGGTGACGGCCAAATGTGTCAGCTCCACAACAAATCAACATGAACACATTAACTTTAAGGTGCACTGTGTAACTTTTCGACTGGAGGGTCCGAGTGACAAAGTGGGCCTTTGTCCCATTAAACCCACATTAATTTTATTTCATTTGTTAATTTCTCACAATTTTCAGTATCCATTCTTACCTGAATCTCCACATGGTCCAGACACAGAGGGGGCGTGCCCGATGTCGGCCATTTTTAAAGGCTTGGCTGAGGTCGTGGGCCGGTTCATGTGGAGGGGAGAACTGGTTTAAGTTCTTTTTTTTTGTTCCAATGTCTTTGTGTGTTTTGATTCAATATTTAAGTGTTTATAGTTTTATTTTTAAACACCTTTTGGTTAAATGGCAGATTTAATTTAAGTTACTCATGTTCTGTTTTGTGTAAACGGTTTATGTTTTTGTCTTAAATTATTTCGCGTCCAACCGAAGTCGTCTTTTAAATAAATTTGTCTGGTAAAAGACCACTTATTTACGCACGTCTGCCTCCTGCTTCGACCACTTCCCCACAGTCCGCCACCTGCTCGTCTCCATGGAGATGTTTTACTTTACCCAGATTATCCACAGTGTGATATTAAGATTGTGGCAGACCATCAACCAGAAAAGTTACATAGTTCACTTTAACTTTAACTTTAACAAATCAAACCAGGGATGTCTTTTGTCGCCGAGGGTCACAGTGCAGTGAGTCATTCAGATGGGTGCGGTTAACATAGTTTTAACAGAGGCGTCGTACCTTTGATGAGGCCTAAAACATGTATTTTTGGTCTGTATCATGATGCAGTGTGACATCACTGAGGTTATAGTGGTGGAATTACTTAATTTGGCTGTAAAAACTTAAACTGCCTACGATCACTTGGGCCAGTTCAGCAGAAGGCTTGAGGGCCAATAAAAACTGATCAGAGGGCCGTATTTCGCCCCGGGGCCATAGTTTGGACACCCGTGAATTAAATCAAAACATCGTTGAGAGAACGGCCACAGTGGAAGAGCTGCAGTTGTGCTGGAGGAGGAGGTCACATGAGTTTTAAGTGGAGAGTTTGGCTGCGCACGAGCATGAACATAATCACCTTCATACACAGAGCTACAGCCATTTCATAATAACGTGTTTTAAGCAGAGCCATTAATGCAGCTTGTAAAATATTCCCTGCATCCCTCCAAGTGCTGGCTCCCTCCTCTCCTCTCCCCTCTCTCTCCTCTCTCCTTCCCTCCTCTCCTCTCCTCCCTTCCCGTCTCTCCTCTCCCCTCCTCTCTCCTCCTCTCCTCTCTCTCCCCTCCTCGCCTCTCCTCTCTCCTCCTCTCCTCTCTCTCCCCTCCCTCTCTCTGTCTCTGACACCTGTGTTTACTCTGAGGCCTCAGCTCTCCCTCCCCCTTCCTCTTTTCATCCCTTCCTCCCTCCTCTCCCCTCTCTCCCTCCCTCCTCCGCTCTTTGCTTCCTCTCTCCTCTCTCCCTTCCTCTCTCCTCCCTCCTCCCCTCTCTTCTCCCTCCCACATCCCTCTCTTCTCTCTCTCTCTCCTCCCTCCCTCCCTCCCCTCCTCTCCTCTCTCTCCCCTCCTCTCCTCTCTCTTCTCTCTCCCCTCCTCTCCTCCTCCTCTATCTCTCTCCTCTCTCTCCCCCCCCCCCCCCCCCTCTCTCTCTCCTCTCTCTCCCCTTCTCCCCTCTCGTCTCCTACCCTTCTCTCCTCTCCTGTCTCTCCCCTCCTCTCCTCTCTCTCATCTTCTCTCTCTCCCCTTCTCTCCTCCTCTCCCCTCTACTCTCTCCTCTCTCTCCCCTCTCCCCTCCTCTCCTCTCCCCTCCCCTCACCTTATTTGTTCCACAATTTACTTAAACTTGTTAAAAAGTATTCTGTGAAATTCCAGGCTTCCGTCTTTTTTCTTTTTTCCCCCTCCTTCCTTTGTTTGTGTTCCCGTCTTCCCTTAAACTAACCTGTGTAACGCTGTCAGAACGGCCTGAGAATGAAGTGCTAATGTTAGTTTTTATGGGGAGGAAACACAGTGGAAATGTGGGTGTGTTGTGAGATGCGAGATGCCTATAGACACACTCACTATTAGAGGGTGGGTAAGAGCTGTACTCAAGGCAGAGTAACACTACTTCAAAATAATGTTACTCAAGTAGAACTACAAAGTGGTAATCCAGGAAGTTACTTAAGTCGGCTAAAAGTAAAAAGTGGCCTATTTTGGGAAACTGTCTGGACGTAACTACTCATTTAAAATTTGAAGTTAATATAGCTAATGGACAGTGGTGGAAGAAGTACTCAGGTTTGTTACTGGAGTAAAAGTACACATACTGGAGAAAATAAATACTCAAAAGTAAAGTATCATATGTAAAAATCTACATGTAAAAATACCTGTTTAAAATGTACTTAAAAATTAAAAAGTTAAAGTATTTTGCGCATTTTTTTTAGGTCTTATAAGGCTTCAAATGTAGTGATTTTGATAAAGATTTGTGCAGTTTTTATTTGTATAATTTTGTTTGCTCAAACTATGAACGAGCTAAAAATAAAACCCTCAGTCTTTTCAGCAGGTCTCAAACAATAGTAAAAAATACTTTTACTTTTCAGTCCTGTTCAAAAAGTGGAGTAGTGGAGCAGAAAGTACAGACACTGCTCTCAAATGTAGTAAAGTAAAAAGTATCCACCTTAAAATCTACTGAAGTAAAGTGCAGATACCTAAAATTTGGACTTAAGTACTGTACTTAACTACTTTTACTTTGTTACAATCCGCCGCTGCTAATTGGAAGGAAAAACTGGTATTTTCAAAGCAAATACATTATAAGGGCTGAACCCTGGCTACACCTTCAGTTTTGTTTTTTCCTGTTTTTTGTTTTTTTATTTTCAGTGAAACAAAGGAGCTCATTGGTCACATACTATTTTGAAACATAATGATATTTCTCTAAGCGCAGAGTTTAGTGCTTTTCTCATTGATTCTTTTTCAGTCCCTTGTGACGTTTTTTTCCTTGTGGGCGGCCATATTTGTTTTGATACAGACAGACCGTGCGTGTTGCTGATTGGCTAATCCACCTGTCAATCACATCCATCTGAACTCTGATTCACCGGTGACCAGATCACATCTTTATAAACTATTGGAGAAGAGTGTATTCTGGATCTGAAGCAACTCAGGTAAATGTACTTGAGTAAATGTAACTGAGTACTACCGACCTTTCATTTTAATTCCCCCCAATCGGGTTTCGCAAACTAACGTCACGCGGGGCATCAGCGCAGGTCACACATGGATATCGGGGAAGTCTGCGCCATATTGGTTCTATCAAACTGTTTTATATGGCTTTTCACTGACTTTAACAGGAAGAGACGGTTATTAATCCAACACCGTAAAGCTGAAAACTGATTTAATACTGATATTTGGGCAGTTAAAACGTTTCCAATAGAGTTTATGTTTGTTTACATTAGCAACTAGAACCAATATGGCGTCAGGTGGCAAAAAAACGATTCAGAAAACATGTTATGAATTAGAACTTGTTAGCTGATGGGACGGCCTTGAAGTGTTAGCGTAGCATCATTAGCGATAGTGGAAAGGCTGTTTGTCAATGCGTGTTTGGGAGTAACGAGTCAGAATTGTCATTAAAACACCTTGGTGAAAATCTGTTCTCAATTGTTGTGGTGATTTTAATTTGAACAGTAAAGGCGCTAGTTAGCAGCTGTACCCGCCGCGATGCCGTGAGCGCTTAGCAATGTGAACATTCCCATGCACACAAAGCACAAATGCTACGCTAGGTCACGCACACACTCATTGTTCTGGGTATCGCGCCTCTTAATTTGTTTTCCAAAATTGCGATGTGTCATGGGCGAAAAGCTTTAGTTTAAAGGGTGTGAATAATGTGCTGAAAATTGCACTAAGTGACTTTTAAAAGCAGCAAAAAGCAAAACCTGCTGTCTCACAAGTTCACTGTGAACTGAAAATGTGCGTGTGTTTCCCTCTCAGTAAAAACAAAACTATAAATAGAAACATGGCCTGATAATATGTGTGTTGAGCGGTGATTTTAAGGTGAATACGGGGCTTTAAAGCAGAGTTATTGTGACGAAATCGACTTTTCAGAGCTTTTAACCATGTTATAGTTGTTTCCTCTTCTCATTTACTTTCTCGAAGTTGTTTCTGGAGTGATTCGCGCATGTTTGAGCATCTTTAATCGCTTATTTTAATCAATCCCCGTTTTCACCGCCACCGCTACACGCCCGCTGCTCTGTACTGAGTTCGTTCTCCAATTTTATTTTCTTAATCAATGTACACGTAGGATTTGGCAGTGTCGTGTAGTCGTTTTGGTACAAATGAAAAAAAATCCACTACTCACTAGTGTAGCAGCTGTCTATAGGAGGGGCCGACAACTGCACAGCTCTTTATGATGATGTTTACAGCGACATCAGCTCCCATTGGTCACTGCAGTTTTCTAACATGGAAACAGCGGAATTGTTTCTTTTATTAAGTTGTTTTAGATGAATATTGCGATTTAAAATGTCCACTTCACGGGTGTCATAGATCATAACTATACAGCAGACACAAGCACAAATGGTCTGCTTTAAATCTAAGAAAAATGCCTGTGGTGCAATATTAACTGACTCGAGTCATATTTGTTTCTGATGAGCTGCTTCTAGAGCCGCAGATGCACCGGGACAGAATAAATGAACAACGCATTACAGATCAGCTCTGCGGAGAGGCGACCTAGCTCACTGCAAGAATATTTTTGAGAAGTAAAAACATGTGTTAGTGAGAGATAAGCTTAATGCCCTACTGCGGAACCTCATATCCGAAAAGTTTCATAGTGAACTTTAAATGTCCACCTCATTATTGTGAGATTTTACTTATTATATTGAGATGTATCACAAAATCACCAATATTGAAGTTTTTTTTGGTGGGTTTCAGCTCATATCACAACATGCTATAGGCCAATATTATTTAATACAGATGGTGGCAGGTAAAATTCATATTGTTCAAGTGCAGATTTTTGTTGTAATACATTGAGTTCTTGGGTCTAGTCATTAATAGAAATGATCAGATTCAATATTTGTGTGTATACATTGAGTCTTGGGTCTAGTCATTAATAGAAATGATCAGGTTCAACAGTCTTGAATTTACCTTTTGGATATTTCATGGCAAAGTGCAACATTTTCAATAGGGAAAACTGTCTCTTGCACTCCCCCATCTGGGAGAATGACGTCATAACATTCTAGAATCTGAAACCCGCCAGTATTTTGTTTTAAATTGCTAATCGCTATGTCAATGTTCATTCAGAAACCTATGGATGCCAGTTACAACCATAGACTGTATATAAATGGACATAGCTAATGCACTAGCCGCCGCGTTCCAAACAGGAAGTGAGCATGAGCGCGCTTCCGGCTGCATCGACTCTCGCTCCAAATCGCTTTACATTGAAAAAACGTCGCCCTCTCTCTGTAACTGCTGCTGTCAGGCTCGTCGTTTTGGTCTTAAAATGTTCGTATTAACCCGCTCAACGTGATCCTCGAGTTTTTATTTCACTATTGTGTCCGTAAATCAAGATATGAACATTAATAACAGACGAATCAGGCGCCTTCTTTCCCCGAGGTCGCTCCCGCTAGCGCTAGCAACAGGTTTGACTGACAGCGTTGCTAAGCGCTCGTTCCTTGCTAAACCAACGATGCGGGCGTTACCCTCAACGGCCTCGCTCCGGATCGGCTCTTTGGTTGCTATGATACTCGCGGTCGGAATTCCTAATACGCGACTCGGCTCCAAATTCGCCGCTATAAACCGCTCTAGCCTCGACGAGCTTCGCGCGACTGGAGCCGAACGCCGCGGGTGACGTCGCGCTCCCTCAGTCCACTTCTTTATACGGTCTACGGTTACAGCTACGGCGAACGTTTGCGTATCTTTGACCTTGTTGTTTTTTGAGCGCTGACCTGGATTTGAGTTCCTGCCTGTGTTAGTGTGTTAGTGTGAGGTGTGAGGTGTTTAACAGGGCCTATAAAGTCTGTTCTCTTTCATTAGAGCACCCGCCTAAATGAGCTCTACTTTGGGTTTAGGAGAGTGTGACTGTTAACTAGGTAATACTGTGTGCATGTATTCATTAAGCATGTGTTATGTTGTTAATAGCGCACCTCGTTGGCTGGGCAGAATGAGCCTATTAAAACTGTGTACAACTGTGCACGTGTACCAGCGCCAACAAAGACCGGCCTATGTGTTTCCAGTGTGTTACCCCTCACCTCTGCACAGCTGGGAGAACCTCAGAGATGCCAGTGTGAGAACTGCCAGCTTCGTAAGATTGCGTTCTCAGTTAGGTGAGCTTCACACGCATTTTTGTCATTAGGTTAAGCTTAAAAATGATTTCAGGACGATACAACATTAGCGGAATGGAATTAGATTTGAGTTTGAAATTCTTTGTCGCGTAGAATATCTTTTTAATGACATTTCTTTGAACAAGTGGACACTGGTTATTGATTGTATGTGTATAAAGAAGTGGACTAAGTGAGCGTGACGTCACCCGTAGCGTTCGGCTCCGGTCAAATGAAGCTCGTCGAGGCCGGAGCAGTTACAGGGGGGAATTTGGAGTCGAGTTCTATATTTGGAATTCCAACTGCAAGTATCATAGCAACCAAAGAACCAGTGGGGAGCCAGGTTGTTGAAGGCAACGCCCCTTCCCACACTGCTGGTTTAGCAGGGAGCGGGCGCTTAGCAACACTGTCAATCAAACCTGTTGCTAACGCTAGCGGGAGCGACCTCGGGGAAAGAAGGCACCTGATTTGCCCGTTATTAATGTTCAGATCTTGATTTACGGACAAAAACGCAAAATAAAAACAGCAGGATCACGTAGAGCGCGTTAGTACGAACATTTTAAGACCAAAACGACGAGTCTGACAGCGGCAGTTACAGAGAGAGGGGCCACAGTTTTTCAATAGAAAGTGAATTGGAGCCAGAGTTGGTGGAGCCGGAAGTGCATCTATGATCACTTCCTATTCGGAGTGCGGCGGCTAGCGGGTTAGCTATGTCGACTTATATATACAGTCTATGGTAGTAAGGGAGTGGGTGAAGAACTTTAGCAAGGTGCTTGGTTTCATCGTTTAAAATGGTTTAAATTGTAGGAGCAACAAATCAATTCAATAGATGATTAGTTTTAGTATAAAGCAGTGGTTTGTTAGCTCAAATTTCTTCACATCTATCTGCTTAACTGGAGCTATTAATAATGACGCCTTTGATTTACTGTATATTGCACCTTCCAAGATACTCACAGAGCCTTACAATGTCTTACTCTCCCCATTCGGCGGGAATAACTTCTGTAATCTGGTGCCGACTGATGAAAACAACACTACGATAATATGCACTGATCGAACTGCCAACGTTTGGGTTTGTGGATGAAGGTTCTAACCATTTAGCCACTTCTCCTCCGTGGGCTAATTTAAGTACGTACTAAAAAGTAATCTGTAAAACACAAAACTGCAGGCCAGATTGAAAGCAGGGAAGCTGTCAATTTGCGATTCAATACAAGCTTTAGTGTGACCTGCTTTGGCTGATGTCCAGAGCTGGTCTGAGAAAGCAGGTCCAGTGTTTGTGAGCGAGTTATGAAGTGTAGGCTCAGGTGTGGCTGTTTATAGTGGCTCCTGGAGACTTTGAAGTTTCTCACAGCTCCTTAAAAATCCCCAAACGACAAAACTCAACCAGATCTACCTGCAACACAGTTCAATCAGGACTGTAGACTTCTGAGGTACAGGTAAGAAAACATTTGGATAACTTCTACAAGCCCCTTTTGACAGTAATTTACTACGGCAAAATAGAATGAATAGTTTGTGGGATTAAGTTCTGTTTTAAAGAACCTCAAGGAATATATGACCCCATTACTGTAGCAGAACATCTAGTTTTTTATTTGTTACACCATTATTATAGTTGGTGATGCACAACTTCACAGATGAACAATCTAACAAACAAAACCAATTGAACTGTTCCTATCCAACAATCTAAAAGTGGCCCAAAATGACAAAATGCCTCAAACGTACATGCGGCATAGCAGTTAGCACTCTCACCTCACAGCAAGAAGGTTCTGGGTTTGACTCCCAGGTGCAGGTATGTCTGTGCGGAGTTTGCATATTTCTCCCTCCGTCTGGGTTGGTTTCCCACATCAACCCAAAACCCAAATACACAATAGGTAAAATCCTCCAGCTAAGGTCCTGACCAAGACTTACTCAAGATCTGGAGATGGTCCCTGAGCGCTACACTGTAGGACAATGCTCCTAACAGGTTGCCCCTGTGGCATTGAAGGATGGGTCAAATGCAGAAATAAAGTGTACCTTAACCTTACCTTCTAGTATGTGCATTCCTCTAACTTTTTAACTTACTTTTACTTAAAAAAAAAAAAAAAAAATGGTATGGTTGTTTGGTATAACCTTTGGTCACCTCTAAAAATACCATGACTCAACAACAATTTCACAATAGATATGTGAACATTTATTGGTCAGTAATGTCCTAAGAACTAGTGATGCATTGATCAACGTTTTTCTGTTCCAATATCAATGTCGATACTTTGGCTTTAAGTGTTTGCCGATACTCGATATCAACCGATACCAAGGCAAAGACTGAAAATATAATTAATTTCCTTTAAACACAAACCGCATAAGGTAAAAAATTATCCAAATGTGTTTTGTAACAACAGAACAGCTTTGAAAAAAATATTATGAGACGTTTTAGGTGAAAATTGGCCAGTAAATTGTCTTATTACACCAGTTTATAAACCAAAATGGGATATCGGCTGAACCGATATCTTGGAAGCCGATATCTGAGCCACCAAAAGTTTCAATATCGGTGCCGTTATCTAATACCGGTATCGTATCGGTGCATTCCTACTCAGAATGCTTCATCTGAGGTTCGCTAGTATCCTGCCTTTAGCCCACTTACCCACACCACCTTTTCGTGTGTTCTTGTCTACCCAAAATAAGCTGCCATCCTGAGCCCAAACTTTTACCATCTGTTAACGAAGGCGGATGGAGCTTTGCCTTTAATTTAGTGCAACTTTTATGTCTCCCCTTAATGAGTCCTTCAACATGTGCGCCGGTGTCGTATGCTAGCTCGGGCCTGCTCTCTCGTGCTAATGTGCTAATCTGCTGTTTAGTCCAACCAGATGGCTGCACTCTTTGGGTGTTGGTGGGTTGGTGGGGGAGAAGAGGAAGTTACCTGCCGTGATCTTGCCTCATTAAAAATACTTTGGTTCAAATTACCACTTGTTTTCTTGGCGACATCAACTATATTAAAGTGCATTTGACAAGTTAGACTAGTAATTTCACTAAAACATAGCTAACATAATTCTAGTTAAAGGTCCTAGATTACGTAAAACTGACTCACGTGAGATTTTATCCATGTTTTAATGCTGTTACCTCCTCAAAAACATACCTGGAGTTGTGTTTTGTTTCATTCACACATGTTTGAATAATCCTGGATTATTAGGCCGTCTGCAACCCCAAACATCAAAATGCTCTGTTTCACCTTGTGATGTCATCAAGTGGTAGTTTTAAACTTTAGAAACATTATAACATAGATGAAAAATTGTGCAGTAAAGGCCCTTTAACAAATGTTATAATTTTACTTCCTGCTTGGACACGGGCAGCAGATATGACACACGTAGAGGTAATTCCATAACTGTTACCTAGCAACCATAACACACATAAATAAAAACACATTTAGTTTGTTAAATGGATGTTTAAACTGACTTCCTTATGTGTAAATTGTCTGCATTTTGGATGGAAGTTTCAGTACTGATGACAGATGTATTCTATTTTAACACTTAGAGCTACTTCCTGTATTTTTGCACTTTTCTTTTCAACTTTGCCACTACCATTAAGCTTAAAACTATGGTAAATATTTATCACAGGTACTATCCCACCAAACCAAAGGCATAATCAGAAAAAAAACATGAAAACCTGTCATATGCGCTTCTAAAACTTTTATTAAACATTTTGCGATATTTTTGTTTATAGGAATAGGCAACCCCTCTTGGTTCATTAGTTACTGAAACCTTTCCAAGGCATCTGACAGTTCACCAACTTCGTCATTCCTTGGCATCCACTTCACACGCCCGCTGGTATGTGCTGACTTCATATAAAACTAACACATTTTGAGAATAAAATGAGAGCAGGAGATGAAAGCGAATGAGATCTGAAAGGAAGATTGGTGGAGAAAAAAACGGACTTAATGAAAACGCCATATGTAACTTAATCAGAAAGACCACACAGAAGGAATAATGTTGTATATCTGTCAAAAAAGCAAACGTTTAAAGCGCTTTTAGCCAGTGCCCTCTGTACGTCTATCAAGTTC
>KN473572.1:7719-23730 GCA_000787095.1 Periophthalmodon schlosseri
TCTTTCTTCAGACAATAGAATGTGATTTTCAACATTAAATGGTAGTACTTTCTTTTATATTACCATGTGGACTTATATCTGTGTAATCCCTCAGTCGTCCAGGTAGGTTTCATAGTGGTCCATGGGCCTATACTAGTCTATGTGTCTTATACTTGTGAAAGATACAGCTCAACATCATTCTAAAGATATTCAGGAAAGGTTCATTTCCGTCCTGTGAATGGGACTGTTTTAGTACCAACACCTGCTCAAATGAGTATCTAGTTTTGATACTAGTTTTAGTTTTGATAAGTATGTGATTTTTGACAACCCTATTATAAATCCTGCATACCTCTGCTCTTGTGCCATGGTAAAGGACAACAAACATGCTCACAAAAACTACAAATCCCACAGTGAAGGTGTGTCCTAATCTGCTAATGTTTCTTTTTCTTTTTTTTTTTTACAGTGCAACAAATAGAAACTGTACCCAAACCACGGTGAGTAATTACACAAATATTCACAAATTAGTAACAGTAGTAGTAGCAGTAGCTAATAACATTCTGAAATCTGAACAGACAAACTAATACAAGAATCACATGTTCAAATCTGAACTACAGGGTTAGCAGCTATTATGCAGAATAAGACCCCATGGAGACACAGGGAGGGCATCTGACACACAGGGGCATTTCAGAACATATTTGTACAGATCAGATTCAGATTCAAAAATTGCAGCCTTTGTGATGTGACAGTTATGTCCAGTCAAATTGCGACTTTGATTGGATTGTTCTGAACTTTGCAGTGGCGAGTCCTGGTTCATATCTGGTTTAGTGCTTTGTTTAGTCACGGTTTAGGTCTTGTCTTGCAGCCCTATTTGAGTCCATAAGAAACACTGACTTCTGTTGGAATAATGGTTTTACTACAATGACCTAATGTTGTCACGATACTAAAATCTCAAACTCGACTTCGATATTAAGGAATACACTCGATACTCAATACTAATACCGATACCAATATTACAATGATAATAATAATAAAAAAAAAAAAATAGAATGTGAGGTTTCAACATTAAAAGGTAGTACTTTCTTTTATATTATCATGTGGCCTTATATCTGTGTAATCCTTCAGTCGTCCAGGTAGGTTCCATAGTGGTCCATGGGTGTATACAAGCCTATGCAGTCTTATATTTGTTCTGATACAGCTCAAGATCATTCTAAAGATATTCAGGAAAGGTTAAATTCTGTCCCGTGAATGGGACTTTTTTAGTAACCTTACAATGTCCAATACTTCCACTGCTGTTGAGGTACTTCTTGTTCAGTCAGTAAATATTTGCATAAAGTAGTTTAGTCTGAGCAGAGGAGGCTGACGCTTGGTACCCTGCTAAGCACATGTTTGACACCTGATTGCAAAGCATTGTAGTGTGTTATTAGAAAAATATATGAACTATGCCGACCATTTTAATAATAGTTTACGCTCCCGTGACATCAACACTCTGTAGAATCCCTCTAGTTTAACCAGAGCTGGACGACAGATCAGAATTCTATGGTGGAGTTTGCTGTGTTACTGTCAGACTGCAGATTTGTTGACCTGGTTTATGGTTAGTATCTCTGTAATTAGCAGGGACTGAAGCAGGGACTGATGCTGTTTTTGTGTCTCTCCACAGGGGGGCGGTGGACTTGCAGCCCCGCCTCCTCTCTGTACCAGAGCTATCTCTTCACCTGGCCGACAGTTACCTGAGCTGTTGCTGGTACCTGCGCGAGATGCTAACGTACAAGCGCCACAACCACGGCAAGGTACAGTGCCAACTACACTAACTATCAGAGGGCTATCACCAGAAACCCTAAAGAAATCACCACAGTAAATTCTTGGTGGGCATGTGCTGCTAATGGATAATACGAATAAAAAGGAGCGTGGCAAAAGCTCTCAAAACTATTCTGAGTATCTGACCCAAACTGCACTCACAAGACTTACCCCTGCATGAGAGTTCATGCAAAAACTAATATCTATGCAGGAAAAAAGTACTAGGAAACTGTGTTAAAATTAAAAGTTGTGAGCACACCTCACATCAGTTTCCCCTCTACAGTAAAATGACTGGCTTTGAGATTCTTAAATGTTCCATGGTGTGTTATAAAGTCACCTTATTATTTTTCGCCATTTCCGGTCCATTTCCTGAATTTGTATCTTGCGCCGAAGTCTCCCCTAAGTCGGGTGAAGCAAATCAGGGCCTAATTCGGGCAAATTATCTTGTAGTGTGTGGCAGCCTCTAGTGCTGTAGTCCTTTAGTCAATTAATCAGTCAAGAGTATTGCAGTTTGACTACAGAGCTGCAGAGACATCAGCTGCATGACACTAACTGATAGATGCTTTTCATGAGTGGGAGTGTTCCCTGGACCGCCCTCTAGTGTCAGTGTAAAGACGTAGTTTTAGTTTCGGTCTCTCTCGGTGTGGTGTGTGGTGTAAAAATAGTCTCTGAACAGGTGCTGCTTCAGACTTTTGTCTCATTTATCTGTGTCATAAACAAACTGAACACAACTACATTAGGTGAGGTCAACTCAGTATGAGAGGAGGGGTGAGAGAAAGGTGGAGAAACATGTAATTGGCAATTGACTGTAGACAAAATAGTCATAATTGTGGCCTTTACTTTATTATTGCTAAAAATAGACTTATATATAAATGGACATATCTGGCCCGTTTGCTGCGTTCCAAATAGGAAGTGAGCATGGGCGCAATTCTGACTCAGTCGGCTCTGGCTCCAATTCACTTTCTACTGAAAAACTATTGCCCCTTTCTCTGTAACTTCTGCTGTCATAGTCATCATTTTGGTCTTAAAATGTTTGTATTAATCCATTCTACATAATCCTGGTGTTTTTATTTCACTATTTTATTTCACTATTTTCCCCTCCACTATTTTCAAGATCAATCAAGAAGAACATAAATACCAGACCAATCAGGCGCCTTCTTTCCCTGAGGTAGCGCCCGCTAGCGTTGGCAACAGGTTTGCTCCCGCTCCCTGCTAAACAAGTGGTGCGGGTGGGAAGGGGGGTTACCTTCATCAGCCTCACTCCTGATTGGCTCTTTGGTTGCTATGATACTCGCGGTCAGATTTCCAAATATGGTCCCTGGTTGCAGATGAGCTGTTATAATTACTAGCCTCGATTGGCTTCAGTTGGGCCGAACGCTGTGGGTGACGTCACACTCCCTCAGTCCACTTCTTTATATAGTGTATAGTGTTAACTTGTTTAAGTCTATTTAAGTTATAGTTTATAGGGCTGCACGATATATTGCGAAAATGTCAATATCAGAGTATTGGCTGATGCAATAACCGATGTCACAAGAAAATGCATCTATAACACATGCGTATCACTTCTTCTGTACTGTTTTTGGAAAGTAAAACAGACAAAAGGCAGATTGTGTTCATGATTATCCTTAAGTCCAACATGAGACTTGGTTTTAGTTTTTACTTTGACCCAGTTTGACTCGTAAATGATTGTGCATTTTTTGCTTTAATTTAACTGAGCTTATTGTGCCAAAATATATATTAAAATATCGCAATACAAAGCATAGTTATCATATCATGTCTTCCCTCAGTTCTGCGCTCTGATGTGCAGTGGATGTCTGGTTCTGGCCCTGGTCGGACACTACGTTCCTGGAGTCATGATCTCCTACATCATCGGTGAGAAACATTTAACTGAATACACAAAATATTCTGTTTTTCAAGCTTTTTTAAACAGGTTTGTTCACCTAGATTTGGTATATTTAGGACTGAACCGGGGAATGAACCGGGGAATGAACCGGGGAATGAACCGGGGAATGAACCGGGGAATGAACCGGGGAATGAACCGGGGAATGAACCGGGGAATGAACCGGGGAATGAACCGGGGAATGAACCGGGGAATGAACCGGGGAATGAACCGGGGAATGAACCGGGGAATGAACCGGGGAATGAACCGGGGAATGAACCGGGGAATGAACCGGGGAATGAACCGGGGAATGAACCGGGGAATGAACCGGGGAATGAACCGGGGAATGAACCGGGGAATGAACCGGGGAATGAACCGGGGAATGAACCGGGGAATGAACCGGGGAATGAACCGGGGAATGAACCGGGGAATGAACCGGGGTCTAAACCAGGTCTAAATCAGGTCTAAATCAGGTCTAAATCAGGTCTAAACCAGGTCTGACAGCTGTTGTAGTATCAGGTGGTGTTACTGTGGTATTTGTGGATCTTGTTTTTCTGGTTTGCAGAATCCGCCTGTAAACATAAGGTAACTTGATACATTTGGCCCTGCGTTATGGGCTGTTCATTGTGCTCATTCACACGGATATTTATAACAGGGACAGAATACATATCATTCGTTCATCAGATTGGCACTAATGAATTCAATAGGCCATTATTATTGTCCATTTTGACTGTAATATCTGGTGAACGTCAGTCATTTTAAGAGACACTGCTTTACTGCTTTAGTACATGATACAAATGAAATCTGTCTTTGTCATGTCACCACAGTTGCATGTTTTTGAATGACGCAGTGGAGCAGATAAGATGTCCTGACCAAAGAATGCATAACGTTTCTAATGTTCTAGATATGATCCATTATCTAGAACATGAAGATAAGAATGAAGAGGGGGCCAGAGGATGCAGAGGAGAGGGTCATATAGAGCAGAGGATGCAGAGGAGAGGGTCATGTCACTGCAGATACATGTTTTTGAATGACGCGGTGGAACAGATAAGATGTCCTGACCAAAGAATGTGAAACGTTTCTAATGTTTTTGATATGATCCATTATCTAGAACATGAAGATAAGATTGAGGACAGGGCCAGAGGACAGGGCCAGAGGACAGGGCCAGAGGACAGGGCCAGAGGACAGGGCCAGAGGACAGGGCCAGAGGACAGGGCCAGAGGACAGGGCCAGAGGACAGGGCCAGAGGACAGGGCCAGAGGCAGTTGAGGACGCAGAGGAGGCGAGCGTCAAAGGACACAGAGGAGATGTCAGAGGAAGTATTTGATGTATATATGTTATTTGCATGTTGTAGCTCTCAGCGTACTTCTGTGGCCTCTGGTGGTGTACCATGAGCTGATCCAGAGGATGTACACGGGACTGGAGCCCATTCTCATGAAACTGGACTACAGCATGAAGGGCGAGACGGAGCTGCGCAAACACGACAAGAGGAGTGAGTTTAACATCCTAAAAACATGCTAACAATATGCACTAACACTAACCGCATACTAACAACATGCTAGAAAACTTGACGAGGAGTGAGTTTAACATGCCAACAACATGCCAAACATAACAGGAGTGAGTTTAACATGGCTTCTTAGTGTGTTTTTACATGCTAAGAACATGATGAGAGGAGAGTTTAACATGCTAACAACATAACAACAGGCTAACATAACACTAACAGCACATTAATAACATGACAAGAGGAGTGACTTTAACATGCTAAAAACATGCTAACAACACGCTAACAAGACTCAAAAAAACAATAACAACATCACAACAAAGAGTGAGCCTGAGCATTCTAAAAACACAGGACAAAACAGGATAGCCTAAAAACACTAAAATCACAAAAAAACTAATTTTAACACTAAAACTAGAACTGAAACTAGATCGTACATTGGACCTTTCCTGAACAGTTTTGGAATGATCTTGAGTGTTCTGTTGTTTTTATTATTGTTGTGGAACCAAAAACTAGACTAATATGTTTGTACTTGTTCCTGTGTCAGAGGTGAAGAAGGAGCAGGAGGAGGGGACGGAGCCCAGAGCCGAGACAGAAAGCGAGAGTGAAGAAGAGGAGCTCTGCTGCTTTGCTCCTACTGTAAATATAACCTATACTTTTACTACTATTACTATTACTGTGAATAATGCAAGTACTACTACTGCTACTACTGTAAATATAACATGGAGATATTTTTTAAACTCAAATTATCTTAAACGGCTGTGACTGTGCAGAGCTTAGCTAGCTTGTTAGCTAACAATAGAGGGAGATAAAGGACACTTCAGCCCACAGTAATGAATCTCCTCCACACACAGACTCAGAAACATGTGATTTAAGGAGAGAAAGGCTCAGTTGATCTGTGTCTGATCCAGAGTCGGTATCAGTGATAAATGTGAGTGTGTCTGCAGTGTCACTGTGGTTTCACTGTTCACTGGTTTTCTACTGTTGACTGATTTTCTTGTTTTAGTGTCAGGTACAAACTAAATATTTAGCAGAGTTGTAGACTTTTATATTTGTTATTAAACTGTAGCAGCTCTGTCACATTTTAGATTTAGCGTTTTGAGCTTTTACAGGAGAAAATATCATTACTGCTATTGACACTCATAATGTTACCGCTCCTTCTAAAAATGTGATGTGATGTCATCTGCATACCCTCTATACAACTTATAACTTCAAACACAAGAGTACTGTAGTACACCTTCAGTAAAATGTGTAAATGGGTTCATGCAAAGGTAACAATAAGTATGACTGTATCGTGGAAGCTTCTCTTGGATTCTATCAGTGGTTATGTAAACTTATTTTTCATTGCCTTCAAGTGGACAGCAAAGTCATCTGATTCTTAGGAAAGTCCATGCTTCACTGTGATTGGTTAAATGCACCTGTCACTCACTCAGAGCTTTACAGAGACTAACTAATGAGAGAAAAGGGTAGGAAATGACGATATAACCTGAATAGCAGATTGTCACCGAGATCAGATTTTATTATTTTTACAACTTTCTACATTTTATATAAACACAGAAGACATCAAATATATGAAGATACGTGGAATTATGTAGCAAACAAAAAAAGTTTTTTGAAAGTTTGTATTTAATTTTTTGGCAAAGCAAAGGGTGGCTACTTTGATTTGAATATAAACGATTAATATGAAGAACGTGGAATTATGTAGCAAACAAAAAAAGTTTTTTGAAAGTTTGTATTTAATTTTTTGGCAAAGCAAAGGGTGGCTACTTTGATTTGAATATAAACGATTTATGTATGTATATATAATATATAAAAATTAGTAGTTATTTAACTTTTTTTGTTTGCTACATAATTCCAAATATCTTACATCATATATTTGATTCTTCTGCATGTATATAAAAAGAAAGTAATAAAAATAAAAAAAATAAAAAACATTGAATGAGATGGTGTCTCCATACTTTTGACTGGTCATGTATATCGTGCCTCAAACTTCATTATAGTGACAGGCCTGGTTCTGTGTTGTATCTTCCAGGTGGACGTAAAGACCACGGCTCTGGCCATGGCCATCACAGACTCGGAGCTCTCTGATGAAGAGGCGTCCATTTTGGAAAGTGGAGGTTTCTCTGTTTCCAGGGCAACAACGCCGCAGCTCACAGACGTCTCAGAGGGTCAGTCTGGTCATAGGGTTATTATAGTACAGTAGTTGTATATGATGGGTTAGTCCAGACATTTAAGATTTAAGATTTAGCTGAAAATTCAACCTCATTTTACCATTTTGGTGAAGTTTTTAAAAACTTGAAGTTTTTTTACCAAAATGGTAAAACAAGGTTGTCACTTCCTGCTGGGACACGGGCAGCAGATGTAACATACATCGAGGTAATTCCTTAACTGTTACCTAGCGACCATAATGTAAACAAGGGCCAAAGCGTGTCTAAATTACACAGTAGTTATGATTAGACTAATAAAAATAAAAGACACCTTTATTTTGTTACATGAAGGTTTAAACTGTCTGCCCTCCTTGTGTGTGGTTTGCTGGTAACATGTATATTAAGGGCAATTCCTTTTTAGAACTCAGCGCTACTTCCTGTATTATTTTAACTTTTTTCCACAAACTCCCACTTAACTGATGTAAAACTATGATACATCTGTAACACAGGTACTATCCCATCAAACCAAGTCCCAATTAGACTAGCATTAAACCGGTCACATGCACTGTAAGCTCCTTTGTGCTGACTCTGCCCTCTTGTGTTCAGACCTGGACCAACAGAGCGTGCACTCAGACCCAGAGGAGGCCTACCTCAGAGATCTGCCTGACTTTCCTTCAGTGGAGGAGTTTCCCCTGGACCCCCAGAGCCTCCTGTTCCCCCCACACAGGCACCCCGAGTCAGCCCAGGGCCTAGCTCAGCTAGGAGCCCAACCTGGAGCCTCCTCTCACTCAGACTCTACCCAGCCCGGAGCCTCCTCAGATGGGGAACCGCTCAGCCCAGCCTCCCTGCTCCTTCAGCACCTCACATCACCTCTGCACTTTGTCAACACGCACTTCAATGGACACATGCAGCAACAGGTACAGGAAATGCGTACACCGGCAGGACATGCAACAAAAGGCTAACAACGGAACTTCAAATGATTTAGTAGAAAATGACCTTTGCTCTCAGTTAAAGTAAGAAAAAAATGTATATGACATTTTTGCATTTTTTCAAATTTTGATAAATCCCACCTGGCAACTGACCAAATACTAGAGAAGGCCCTATTCCAGGCCGACAGTCAGGTTTGTGCAGATGCAATAAATTAAATAAACAACCAAAATGAAATAAAACATTTTATTTTTAATTTCCATACTTCCATGCATATTTTTAAGTTCCATACTGTGGCTTTAACAAATGTCCCACTTATAGATACAGGTCCAGACCGGAGACCAAACCGGAGACCAGACCAGAGTCCAGTCTGAGATCCAGTCCCGGGCGGTGATGGAGCAGGCACAGCGCTCCCTAGAGGCTCTGAGTGAGGAGATTGTGTCCACAGCCATATCCACCGTGGTCCAAAACACTCTGTCTGCTCTGCTCCGCTCCAGTGAAGACGGAGACGAACCAGGCCTGGAGGAGTTTCTGCCTGAGACACTGGGACCTCTGGGAGGAGAGGAGGAAGAAGAGGAGGAAGAGGAGCAGCGGGCGGAGGAGAGGGACGAGACCCTGGTCCCTGCGGAGGACGAGGACTTTGAGCTGTTGGACCAAAGTGAACTGGACCAGGCTGAACAGGAGCTGGACTCAGATACAAACCTGAGGCACTCGTAGCTTCACAAAGATCTGTTCATCACTAATGTGTCACTGAAAAGTCCTGTCCACAGTTTTATCAACAAGACGGTTTAGACCCGGGTTAAGAACGGGTTTAGACCTGCGTTTAGACCTGCGTTTAGACCTGCGTTTAGACCCAGGTTTGGACCCGGGTTTAGACCCGTGTTTAGGCCTGGATTTAGACCCAGGTTTGGACCCGGGTTTAGACCCGTGTTTAGGCCTGGATTTAGACCTGGGTTTGGGCCCGGGTTTAGACCCAGGTTAAGAAGGGGTCTAGACCTGTGTTTAGACCTGTGTTTGGACCCAGGTTTACACCCGTGCTTAGACCCGTGCTTAGACCCGTGTTTAGACCTGGATTTAGACCTGGGTTTGGGCCCGGGTTTAGACCCAGGTTTAGACCTGGGTTTAGACATGGGTTAGTCCTGGTTTAGACCTATTTTAGATCTGGTTTAGACTTGGTTGAGGGTGTGTTCACACTTGATTTGACCCTGACATGATTTGATCCTGTTTTTTTAGTCCTGGTTTAGTCCTGGTTAACCGGGACTAAACCAGGGACTAAACCAGGGACTAAACCAGGGACTAAACCAGGGACTAAACCAGGGACTAAACCAGGGACTAAACCAGGGACTAAACCAGGGACTAAACCAGGTCCAAAGCACCTCTGGTAGATACTGGCCATTGTGGGCCAGTTGTTTAAAGTGTCAGTGTGGACTCGGCCTTTAAAATACAAAAAAAAATAATTTTATACATTTATCTGAACATTTTAACCCATTTAATTTCTCTTTGGTTCTTCAATTTAAACCTCTGTAATTTTGTGTATTATTTCTTTATGGTTAAATGGCTTCATAATTAAAGCAAATATATATTTATTCTACAAAATGATTCCTGTAAATTAACCACTTTTTACTTTTTTATTTCGTCAACTTTCAAAACTATTTATTATTTTTTAAGTTGTCATTTTTTTGTTAAATGGGTTAAAATGTTCCATAATGTGAAATAATACTGTTTGTTGGTTTATTTTGTAGATTTTGTTTTACTGTAAATTCAAATCCAGCCTGTTTGACCAATCAGAACGGTCCTTTCTGTGATGGGGCGGGCTTTAGATGCGTGTTCCTCTCTGATTGGTTGTTTTACTCTGATTGTACCATATGACACAGAAGAGCTTTTATTTTGAAATCATGAATGAATATTTGACTTTTCATAACGTTGCCTTTTTATGTGACATCTGAATTTCTGACACAAATTTAACTGTTAATATATGACAATAAATTATTTTAATTTAAGTGGAATGCAGTGAATTGGGTAAAAATTGTCGCGGGTAGAATTTTATTTGAAATTAGTTTAGAAATTTTGAGCAGCAGGCAAAATTTTCACTTTCACAATTTTGATTTGAAAAATTTAAGTCACCCATTTATAGTAAAAACTGCAAAATTCTCTTAAGATTTTTTGCATCATTTTAATTAATCCAACTTGTAGTAGTTAATTTTCACTACTGTATTTCTCATCCCCTTATTTTGAAAAGTTACTGTCTGCTTTTATTTTGAAGTGTGGACCTGTTTGTACTAATAACTGTTCCTGTGAATAGTGTAGATATGATGTATAATATTGTGCATGTGAAACCGTCCCTTTCCTCCTGCAATCGCACAAAACGTTTAAATTTCACGAGGAAAAAGTTGGATTTATTTCAAATCTTTGTTCTGTTGCTTAAACTGCACTTAAAGGATTCTATTTTCTAATTTGTCCTTTTCCATAAAGTCTTCAGTTTGGTCTTTTTACCATAACAAACAAAAGGGTGGAATTTCAGAGTCAAACTTTGAATGTTGAAAATGTGACATTTCAGCTGCACATCCCAAATAAAAGACAAACTGAAGTGAAGCTGCTTCTGGGATTTATTCTTCTGTTTCAGGCGACAACACTTTGACCTAAACAAAAGAAACGGGTCAGATTCAGCAAAAATCATTCAGTTATTCCTGACAAGTCCAGCATGCAAAGGAGAGGTTCAGGTTCACCTGGTTTAGTCCTGGTTTAGTCCTGATTTAGTCCTGGTTTAGTAGAGGTTCAGACCTGGTTTAGACCTGGTTTAGTAGAGGTTCAGACCTGGTTTAGTCTGCCCATTCATACAAATATATGCGATCAGAGCCCTTTTTACCCAATTCTAAGCACTTCTACTTGCACCCATAGAAAGTCTATTCTCATACTGCACATGTTGGCCCGTGTTCAAACCACACTTGCCCCGTTCCAGAGTGTGGAGCCGCTCCGTGACCTCCTGTTTCAAGCGCTCTTGGACCGGCCAATTACTGTGCTCCAGAATGCAACTGTTGGGTTCACACCGGCCCACCGCTCTCGGGACGAATTAAGCAGGTTTAAATTGAGAAGAGTGAGTAATTTCTAATGGTCTCAATGGTCAATGATCAGCTTGGGTCCTTTATTAGTATCACGCAGGTAAAACTGGACTCAAATACAACACAAAGAATACAGTCCAACTTCTTAGTCTCAATAAATACAACAGAAAGTGTCCTTGAAACAGGGTAATTCTTATATGATAAATCAGGCAAAAACTGGGGAATGATGTCTTATTTAATATCAACTAAAATCTCTTCCACTATGGGGAAACAATAAGGAAAACAGGCTGGGAAAATAAACTTGGGAACAGGTCCCTCGACAGACTTTAATACAAGTTCAGAATTGCAGAATGCAAACAACACATTTGTTCAAGTACAGAGCTTGAGTGTCTCTCTTGACTGATCAACAATCTAGCAAGAACTGACTGAACAGAGGGAGTATATATAGGCTACCCTGGGCTGATTAGGAAATGAATAGCAGCTGCAGGGAAAACAGGGAGGTAGCAAAAGAAGGACCGGAACAGACCCGGAGCTGGACTGGGATAAACATGCAACAAGCATAAAACAGGCAGAACTGTGACAATTAGTTTGGTTAGTTTTAAATAAAATAAAATCTATCAAATGGACCAATATGATGACTTTTTTTTTTTTTAAATGCCCAGCCCTAGTCCTGGTTTAGTTCTGGTTTAGTCTCAGGTTCAGTCCTGGTTCAGATCTGGTTCAGACCAGTCTATAGTTCAGACCTGGTTTTGTCCTGGTTTAGTCCTGTTTCAGACCTGGTTCGGACCTGGTTCGGTCCTGGTTCGGTCCTGGTTCAGACCTGGTTTAGTCCTAGTTCCTGGCTCTGTTCTTTGGTACACTGCAGTAGTGTTTCTCTGATCTTCTTGTGGAGGTTGAGGTCTGACTCAAAAGTCCAGGATCCGTCTGAGAACCGCACCGGGACCGAGAGGACCAGACCCTCAGGGAGGTCCAAGAGGCCTAGAACACAAGAAAACAAGGTAAGGAGACAAGGAGAGAGGGCACAAGGTAAGATGACAAGGAGGTAAGGAGATAGGAGACAAGGTAAGGGCACAAGGAGGCAAGGGAGGGGAAACGAGGAGGTAAGGAGAGAGGAGACAAGGAGAGAGGAGACAAGGACACAAGGTAAGGAGACAAGGAGACAAGGAGACATGGAGGTAAGAAGAGATGAGACAAGACAAGGACACAAGGAGACAAAGAGATAAGGAGTGAGAAGACAAGGTAAGGAGACAGGGACACAGGGGACAAGGAGGGAGGAAACAAGGTAAGGGGACAAGACAGGGTAAGGAGACAAGATGTCAAAATGTTTTGAAAATGATTATAGTCAGTAGCTATAGCTGTAGTTGTAGTAGTAATAGTAGTCGCAGCAGCAGTAGTAGTAATAGGAGGAGCAGTAGTAGTAGTATCAGCATTAGTAGTAGTAATAGCAGTAGCAGTAGTAGCAGTAGTAGTACTATATTAATAGTATTTGAGACCAGAGCAGTGGACCCCCGCAGACAGAACGGTCCCAGGACTGTCCCAGGCTTTTAGCACACACAGCACAGAGTGAGCCCAGCATAGAGCCCCTGGGCGGTCAGACACAGGGCTCTGCAGCTCCATCTCACACCAGCTCCTGGACACAAGATATCAAATGTTTCATGAGATAAGGCCAGGAATGCAGAGATGTGAACCATAAGACTGGTAACCAAACCAAACCAACGGGTGGCCGTGGTCAGTACTACACTACATGAAAAGTAGTCTTAGGACAGTATGATTCATGATATACTAATATACCTAGGACAGAACCAAAACAAAACCTAAACTTCCCAATGAAGTATATGGGTCGTACACTGGGTGATCATGTCCAAAAGAAGCTATACAAGTAAATCATCTGTTGTCCTAAACCAACTTGATATATTACTCAGTGAGAAAGCCACAGGACAAATACATGACAAGAGCTGAGATACAATGAATCCAAATGTAAATGTGTTCCCAAACAAATGAACATGTGCCTCTGGAGAACCTTTATTTGCTCATCCATCAAATAGCATGTGCATGCATTTGACAAAATGGTTCACATTTCTCATTCTAATAGAAGGCAAAGTAACCATGTAAGGGCTGTAGTCAACTAAAGACATTCTTCGTTGAATAAAGACTTGCCATGGGGAGAGATGAGTTAGCAAATCTTTATGATCTAACCATATATTTGACCCAAAGGGCACTGACAAGACAAGAAAATGCTAGTAAATTGCATATTTGTATGTAAAAATGCAGAATAAATTCAATCCCAAATCTCCAGCTCACTCATTTCCTTCTCCTTTCTGCTATGGGCCATATAAATAAAAAACAATATTTTTTTTAGGAGTCTTTGTGCCCCTACTGGCCAAACGTGAAAAATGCCGCAATATCCACATATCCACAATAGAATATTTTGCATCCAGTCACGCATAGAGTTTAATCTCCAAGTTTTGTACAAATCAAATAATGTTGGCATTTCATGTCTATGGTAGGGGGCGCTATAATGTACACTTTTCTAACAATCCATATTACATTATATTTGAGCCAAGATCACGCATTGATGATTCAAATTTGAGCTCTTTAGACCCATGCCTGCGGCCGTGAGAAGTCATCAAAGAAATGGGAAATGAAGGTAGTAATTAGGCCAGTATCACTAGCCACTAATTAAAATAAAAGGAAATGAGATAAGGTCAAAGCAACAGAATGGGCCCTGCAGCCTGTTTATTTCCCCCCATTTAATGATTCATTGTCCTGGAAAAATGCAGGTAATGTGTAAATGTGGCTTTTGTTCTTGTGGGTTCAGCTTTCTGTTATAACGTTTTGAAGATTTTTTTTCCAATTCAAATGTTATAATATTTGGTTAATTGGTAAGGCAACCGTCCCAATTTTTCACCATCCTGGACCCATGTACAGTAAACATGAAGTTTGTTGTGTGATGTCAGATCTGAGTTGGAGGTTGGTTGTGTGATGTCAGACCTGAGTTGGAGCACGTTTGTTGTGTGATGTCATACCTGAGTTGGATTGGGTTGGTCGTGTGGTGTCAGACCTGAGTTGGAGGTTGGATGTGTGATGTCAGATCTGAGTTGGAGATTGGATGTGTGGTGTCAGACTTGAGTTGGAGGTTTGTTGTGTGATGTCAGACCTGAGTTGGAGTAGGTGGGGGAGGGGCAGACCCAGGTCTCCAGGAGGAGTGATGCCTCTATTGCTGTGATGAACCTTAGCTCTCTGAACATCCACAAAGAACCGACCACAAACGTCTCCCCAAACCAGGAGGCCATGAACATCTGCAACAAGACCAGAGACCAGGACTGAACCAGGACTGAACCAGGACTGAACTAGGACTGAACAAGGATTAAGCCAGGACTGAACCAGGACAGAACCAGGACTGAACCAGGACTAAACTGAGGCCTAAAGCAGGACTGATACTAGTAGCAGTTGTAGTAGTATTAGTACTCATACCTTGTGCCCGGACTTTAAGTTTGTCAGCGATCCGCACTCGTGCGTGGTTCTCTAGATGTGTTGTCACAGTGACAAAGCTCTTCCTGTTCACTCTGGGACATTCCTGGAGCAATGTTGAACATTTCTGATTCACACGGTGACGAGAGAACAGAACCACCCTGACCTCTGACCCCGACAAGTTCTCAATGCAGCGCCCATATTGTCTGTAATGCTCCAACTCGTGGTCCAGAGCCTGGTCCAGAGCCTGGTCCAGAGCCTGGTTTAAACCTGGATACTGGTCCAGATCCTGGGCTATATGTTGTTTTAGATCCTGGTCTAGACCCTGGTGCAGATCCTGGTCTAACTCTTTGGAGGTCTGAGAAACTTCACCGTCAAGGAACAGGACCAGGTGTGCATCTGTGAAGGCCTCGAGAAGAGACGTGTAGATGGACACCTGCAGCAGAAGAATAGCAAGAACATTAGACACATTAAACACATTCACACATGGAGGTAAGTGGAAAATGGCTGGATTTGTCTATGTTTTTGTCTGAGATTTAGGCTGCATTCACACATTCACATCTAAATTGGGACCAATCTAGGACTAAACCTGGAACTATACTTAGACTACACTAGGACTAAACCAGTTCTACATCAGGACAAAACTGGGCTCAAACCAGGACTTAGATCCTGGTGTATTCAATGAAGCACCTGTCCAGTGTAAAATGTAAATACCATTCTCTTGAGAACATCATGGATAGATCCACAGTACTAGTATCAGGTGCAGTAGTGTATTGTAATATAGCCTTAAGTATTTTTTTATTTCCAAACCTGGTGGAGTCTTGGAGCAGCCAGGTCCTGAGTCTCTATCTGCAGAGCCCTCAACTGGTCCAAGATCTGGTCCTGGTTTTGCAGCTGATCCTGGTTCCATCCTTGGTCCTGGTCTAGTCCCTGGTTCTGTCCTTGGTCCTGGTCTAGACCCAGGTCTGGGTGCAGCAGGTGCAGGGAGATCAGGGAGGACTTTGGGAGGATTTCAGGATCTTGGAGCAGTTCTGAGATCAGAAATGGAGCAACTGGACTCAGAGCACTGAAGGAGAGGAATACAGAGATTAAACGAGATCTCAACCAGGACTAAACGAGGATTAAACTAGGACTAAACTAGGACTAAACTAGGACTAAACTAGGACTAAACTAGGACTAAACCAGGACTAAACCAGGACTAAACCAGGACTAAACCAGGACTAAACCAGGACTAAACCAGGACTAAACCAGGACTAA
>KN473572.1:23978-37339 GCA_000787095.1 Periophthalmodon schlosseri
AACCAGGACTAAACCAGGACTAAACCAGGGACTGAACCAGGACTAAGCCAGGTCTACACAGTGCTCTCCCTCAGACCTGCAGATCCACACATGCAGGGGTTTGATGGTGTGGAGATGTTCTTGTTCTTCTTGGTTCTGATCCAAAATGGCTGCCATGTTCTCCTGCGAGATCTTCAGCATGAGCTCAGAAGGAACCTCCACTGTCATGTTATAGTAGGCCTGGACACAGAGGCAGACGTTCGAACATAAAGGTTATACAAAGGTTACTGTCTATAATGAGAATATTTAAAAAGCAAAAGTTTCTGTTCAATCCTTAAAATAAGAGTATAAAGTGATATTTCTGCACACTTGTATTTCTGTTGACAGCTGCTTCACTGTTTGTGTGATAGTTGACAGTTGCAGTTTCAGTTTTAGCACATTTGTGAATATGATCAGATTTTGTTACAGAGAGAATACAAATATAAAGTGCATTTTTGTCCCCATTTAAAGGTGCAGTATGGAGCCCGTCACCTGCTCATCTCCATGGAGATGACATTACTTGGCCTGCATTATTCCACAGTGTGGCATTAAGTTAGTATTAGTATCTTGCATTTACCATTACAGGTGTGGGCTTGCCTGCCTCTCTATAAATCTGACCTGTAACCTCACCTGGTGGTGTCTATGGAGGAAAAAATTGAATTGTGATCTCATCCCTGTGACCATCTGCTGTTTTGGCCAAATCATCATGTTGTGATTCCCTGTTTTTTAGTTTAATGCAGCACTATGATCAAAAACAGGCACTTTCCCACCCACGCCTCCTATTGGTCAACCCCTATAAGGCTCTGAGTGGGTGACAGGTGGATTTAACCAATCACAGTGAAGAGTGAACTTTCAGAAACAGCAGATAGCTTTAACTCTTAAAACTCCACCCTCTCCTAATCTCTGGAGATAAGCAAATAACGGACAGCAGAATAGTGAGAGCACCTTTAAATCAGAGGCGTTTACTGACTTTTTCTGTTGACAGTTTTGGACAGATTTAGATGACATTTCTGACATTTCAACAGTTTAGTTGTGACCTGGCAGTGCTCCATAAAGTCGGACAGTCCTCCCAGCAACATCCCCTTACTGCCAAGCCCCACCTCCCTCCAGACCAGAGGAGAGTGAGTGTGAGTCCAGCTGTTTGAGAAGCAGGTGTGGTCTAACCAGGCCTGACACAAGAGACACAAGATCAACAGGATCATACGCAAAACTGTTAGTTCAATTATGAAAATGTATTAGGCCTATTATACCATTTGGATGTAGCCTATTGCAAGTCATCATAGTTAATTAGTTTAATTGTATTTATTTCACATATTTCTCATTTGTCCACAGATATGATGTGTGATCAACAGCAAAAATCTCACTTTAGCCTGTGTCAACTTGTCAACCCCAGTCTGCTTACACTTGACTCAATTCAAATGTTTAATAAATGTAATAAATGTATAATAAAGTAACACTGATAAGAAGTTATAAAAAAAAAAAAAAAAAAAAAGTTATTTAAAGTTATTTTCTGAGTCACTGACCTGCCACTGTTCGGGGTGGATCGGTATTTTCCGAATGCTGAAGTCCGGGAGACATTTCTGACATTTATCCGCTAAATATTCGGCTTTGGCGTAGTACGGGCAGTCCGCTTTACCTGCGCAGGGTTATTCTACCGTTAAACACACATATAGGCTAGATGAGATATATACGACACTTAAAGAGAAATAAAGAGTTTAAGGGAAAAGTTACCCGCGAGCACGAATCTGGCCATGACGGTTTGGACTCACGGTTGCTAGGATACGGAACACCAAATTTTTCGTTATCTGAGGACAAACTACAATAAAACCACTAAAATACCAAAATATTACGTTTAAAACTTCAATATTTTGCACAGATGCGATTTATTTTTATTTATTTATTCATTTTGTAGTTTCACGTTAATTTTCCTCATTGATAAAGCTTGTTTGTTTAATTTTGTGTGAAAAGTTAAGCGGAACCATACACAATTGCGCGGGGACCATTAACTGCGGCGCGCACAGCAACAGCATGATCTAACGAGATGCTAAGGGAAAGCGGTGATTATTTCTAATATTTCCCCCTTAGTTTGTCATTATTTAAGGGTTTATCTTAGTGAAGTGGTACACAAGAAAATGGAGTTTAAGAACATGTTTGGAACAGGACTGTCACAATAACCAGAACTGTAAAAAGGTGAGTTTTTATTTTGATAACCTTCGAATCGGCTAAAGTGAATGCAGTAATGACGAGGAACTTTAATAGTCAATCAAATTATAAAATGATGTATTTTTGAATAATCAAATATGCCAATAATATAATTAATAATAAATTAATATGCCAAATTAAATCTGTTTTTTCTTTCAAATGTGTTTATTTAGAAGCTAGTATGAAATTGTACATTGAGGCATTTTATAAATTTTGCTTCATTTTAACAAAAAGGAACAAAACAAGACATCACCATGTCTACCCCTTTTCCTCAGGATGCTGTTCCCCATTAAATCTGTATTCTAACAAATAACTTCAAACTTATATTAAAAGGTGCAAATAGAAGAATAACTAGGGATGTACCGATCCAGCATTTTCAATTCCGATACCAATATCAATACTTTGAGGTTAAGTATCTGCCGATACCCGATCTTAACCGATACCAGTGTAGGGATGGAAAATGGCACCTATTTCCTGAAAACACAGTAAACTTATTATACAAGAGATACAATTGTGTTATGCAACTGTTATTTATCCTTCAAATCACTTCTGAGCAGCTTTGTATGAAGAAAAGTTCAAACATTATGAGATGTTCTAGGTCAAAATCAGCCTGTCAGTTGTCTTATTGTATCCAAATAAGGCCCAAACAGGATATTGACTTAACTGATATGATGAAACCGATACCCTATCCAGCAAATTTTTCAGTGTCTGTGTCGATATTCAATACCAATATTGGTATTGTGCATCCCTAAAAATGACCAAACTGCTAATTTAACCACCATTTGTACACAAATTTAAAACAGTATATAAGTAAAATTTGGTTTACTTAAAGGTGTATACTTGAACTAATAACATAACTTTCTGACTAATGGACCTTTTCTTTTTCAGTTTATTTTAGACCTGGGAGAACCATGTCTTGGGTTACAGCTGACGTCATGAGGAGGGCTCTTCAATTCTGCAGCCAGAGACTTTTACAAAAACATGCTTCAGTCCCTGCTGTAGCATTTTCAGCACTCTCATATGTCAAGTGTCAGCGTTTAATAATATCAAGGACTATGTTGTACTTGAATTATAGACGTTTTTCAGATGTAGGGACTTATTCTAAAGAGGTTGAATCTCATAAACCAGCTGTAATGACTGACGTTCCCAAACCCAAATCACCCTTTATGGAGGAGTTAGCTTCTTGTACCTCTCCGTCGGATGTTTTGGACCTAAGCTGTAGAATTCCGCCCACGTTCCTTCAGCTGAGCCACTGTCTGTCACAGATTTGGAGCAGTACGAAGAAGATGTCAGAGGAGCAGAGGCGCCTGGAGCTCAGGCTGATGTGGGAGCATGCGGAGTGGGATCGTTTACTGCAGCGCGCGGTGGGCGGGGTCTCATACCTGCCCGACACTCACCTGGTCTTTGCCCTCCTTGCACTCGTCAATCTCGGGGTTGGACCCAAGACTAGAGTGGTCCAGACCTATCTCCGAGCAGCTCAGGTAAAGGGTTAAATACCGCACCTGCAGCGAAGACCTGGTTTAGTCTTGATTTGGTCATGGTTTAATTCAGTTAAATTCAATTTATTTTTGTAAAGTCCAAAATCACAACAGCAGTTGCCTCTTAGGGCTGAACATGAGAATTGATTTAACCAAC
Source organism: Periophthalmodon schlosseri (assembly GCA_000787095.1). Lineage (NCBI taxonomy): Eukaryota > Metazoa > Chordata > Actinopteri > Gobiiformes > Gobiidae > Periophthalmodon > Periophthalmodon schlosseri. Next base: position 27,834 of record KN473572.1, read on the forward strand.
AGAAAATTAGAAAATCAACAATGAAACAGAAACAGACAAGTAAATTAATCAACAGAAAACAAGCAAATGGAGAACTGTCCCAGAACATCGCCTGTCCTTAGACCCTCCTCCTCGGCAAGGAAAAACTCAAAAAACCCAGTGGGAAAAAGAGAAACCTCGAGGAGAACCACAGTGAAGGAGAGCTCCACTCCCATGGACGGGAAGCTGCAGATGTGTCCAGGACTAATGCACATCCATTTGCAGATAGAGTTCAAGTCTGTAGGGCCAGACCCCACTTTACTAAGGGGCACACAGGCCCCGAGTTATCCAGCCAGGCGAGGGAAGGGAGGATCCGGGTCCACAGAACAGGATCAGAGCACAGGGTCCAGTCATCACCGGGCGGTGGTAGATTATTATGAATAAAACAGCCTTTTGGTTTTTCCACTTTGGACAGGTAACTGACAGCAAAAGGCTTTCAAATGAGCTAAATGTATTGTTAGTTTTAGGACTAAGTAAGTTGTGAAATGACTGCCACACCACCACCTCAGCCTGTGGTCCTGGCGCTCTGAAAATTCAAGTAACTAAGTGGAGTAGACTCATTAATCTAATATAGTCAACTTGTCCTGCTTTAATCTTGTCTTGTTTTAGTCCTGGTTTAGGCCTGTTTAGGTTCTGGTTTAGTCCTGGTTTACTCCTGGTTTAATCTAGTTCAGGTTTAGTCCTGGGTTAGGTCCTGTTTTAGATCCTTGTTTAGTGCTGGTTTAGTCCTGGGTTAGTCCTTGTTTAGTCCTGTTTAGGTCCTTTTTAGGTCCTGTTTAGGTCCTGTTTAGGTCCTGTTTAGGTCCTGGTTTACTCCTGGTTTACTCCTGGTTTACTCTTGGTTTACTCCTGGTTTAATTTAGTTCAGGTTTAATCCTGGTTTAGGTCCTGTTTTAGATACATGTTTAGTGCTGGTTTAGTCCTGGTTTTGTTTTGCCTGGGATCCAGAACACACACTTCTCCAATACTTAGAAGATAAAGATGTGAATCTGGTCACTGGTGAATCTCCCCAAGTTCAGATGGGTGTGATTGACAGGTGGATTAGCTAATCAGGGACACAATATCTCCATAGTGATGTTTAGGTAACGCCATACTACATCATATTAAATCAGAGCAGCTCCAGACTGGCATTCTCCATTTGTTTTTAGACTTTTAACATGGTTTATGAAAATATAAAAGCTTAATTACTGCTCTGTTCATACATTTATAATAATATTCAATTATGTGGTTCATCATATTAAATCTGTGTGTTGTTTTAAAGGAGAGGATTAATGAGTTTGACGATAAGAACTTGTCCATTCTGTCGGCGTGTTTGGAAAACCTGGAGGAGGGTGCCAACGTCAAGGCTTTAAAGCAAGGCATCAGGTAAAAGTCACATACACACACATACATACACACATAACTCACTGTCACACATTGCATGCATACATCAATACAATCTTTAAAAACTCATTAATTAGATAAGTCAGTGTCATACATTACCATGTCTTTGGATGGATTCTGCAGAGATAAAATGTTAAATACAGAACAAATGTCACTTATGAGATTGACTGCTGTTTATACATTTGTAATAAGATTTGATTTGGTCATGTTGGTTCAAATCCAATGTCCAGGATGTTTATATATGAATATTTAAATGCTATCCCAGATTATTGGTATATTTTGCACACTTAAATGTTGTTTAAATATGTAGGTTGTTGTTGGATATGTTTACATTTGCATATTTAACAGGATCTTGGTGGAGGAGCGTCTGCCCAGGATCAGTAACGTGGTCCATCTTCAGACTCTGATGAGACTTGTGGGAAAAGATGCGCCACTCAAACTCAAACAGAAATTGGAGGTGACAATATTTTTATTCAAACTAAAATATAAAGAACATGATTTCACTTTGAATTGTGGAAAGAACTCACTTCAGAGTGGTACACATATAGATCTGGTGTGAGCCAGTTTAGTACAGTTAAGTACTGGGTTCAGTGTATTTAATAGATTGTTTTGTGTGTTCAGTCCAAAGCCTTGTCTCTGTCAGATCAGTTCACTCTCCCAAACGCTCAGCACATGGTCTCCACGATGGCAACACTGGGCTTCACCTCCAAACCTCTGCTGTCCATCTGCAGCCACAAGATCTCAGGTAAAACAGCTCAGATGTCAGACTGGGTTTAGTTCTGTTTCAGTCCCTGGTTCAGTCCCTGGTTCAGTCCCTGGTTCAGTCCCTGGTTCAGTCCCTGGTTCAGTCCCTGGCTCAGTCCCTGGTTCAGTCCCTGGTTCAGTCCCTGGTTCAGTCCCTGGTTCAGTCCCTGGTTCAGTCCCTGGTTCAGTCCCTGGTTCAGTCCCTGGTTCAGTCCCTGGCTCAGTCCCTGGCTCAGTCCCTGGCTCAGTCCCTGGCTCAGTCCTGGTTCTTGTCTTTCAGAGCACTTGTCTGGCGTACCGTTTAACAGACTGCTTACAGTGCTGGTTTCCTGCAGAGAGCTCAGGTTTAGAGATCTTCAGCTGCTGGAGGCTGTGTCTGAGTACAGCGCCACCACAATCCAAGTGTGGAACAACAAGCAGGTCAGACATGGACTTACTCTCAGTTACTATGGCCCCCAAAGCAGTCCTCTCTCTAGCCTAGTGTTGTCACGATACTAAAATTTCTTAAACTTGAACTTAAACTTGATTTCGAAACCAAGGAATAGACTCAATATTCAATAACATGATGATAACTACCATGTGGCCTTATATCTGTGTAATCCCTCAGTCGTCCAGGTAGGTTCCATAGTAGTTCATGGGTGTATACTAGTCTATGTGTCTTATACTTGCTCTGATACATCAGTTATTCAGGAGTATCTAGTTTCGATACTCTATCTCTAACCCTCTCTCTTCAGTTATTCCTCTTCCTCTCTCTTGTTCTCTCTCTCTCTCTCTCTCTCTCTCTGTCTCTTGTTTTCTCTCTCATTCTCTCTCTCTCTCTCTCTCTCTCTCTAACCCTCTTTCCTCTCTTCACAGTTACTCCTCCTCCTCTCCTCCCTGGAGGCTCTATCCTTCCATCCGTCTGCTCTCTTGGATTCGTTCTCAGACAGAGTTCAGTCTGATCCTGGAGCTTTGACCCTCAGAGACCTGCTGTGTCTGCTTCGAGTCTCCTCCTCCCTCAACTACCAAAACCACAGGTAAAGACCGGGTTTAGAATGGGGTTTAGAATGGGGTTTAGAATGGGGTTTAGAATGGGGTTTAGAATGGGGTTTAGAATGGGGTTTAGAATGGGGTTTAGAACGGGGTTTAGAACGGGTTTAGTCCTTCTTCAGTCTTGGTTCAGACCCTGCTTCAGACCCTGCTTTAGACCCTGCTTTAGACCCTGGTTTAGACCCTGGTTTAGACTCTGGTTTAGTCCTAGTTTAGACCCTGGTTCGGTCCTGGTTCGGTCCTACTTTGGTCCTGCTTTGGTTCTGCTTTAATTCTGCTAGACCCTGGTTGGTCCTGGTTCGGTCCTGCTTTGGTCCTGGGTCGGTCCTCCTTTGGCTCTGTTTTAATCCTGCTTTTGACCCTGGTTCAGTGTTGACTCAGTCCTGGTTCTCTCCTCTCTCTTGTAGTCTGTTCTCGTGTCTCTCCTCTGCTCTGGAGCTCTACCTCCAGAAGATGTCTCCTGTGCAGCTGCTCAGAGCCCAGCACAGCCTCTCTCTGATGGGACACTTCCCCCAGACTCTGCTCTACAGTCTACTCCAGGAGTCCACAATGACCCAGCTCAGGGCCCACGGTGAGTGTGTCAGATGCCCTCCCACACCTTTGTAATGTTCATCTTGTCTTCATGTCTGATAAGTTGTCTGATTAACAGAAAACAAGATGCCAACTATGAGTGAGATGTATTTATCTTGGCATGTTTTGGCTGCTAACTGTGAGCCAGCCTCAGAACTGTCCCACATCCTCAGAACCGTCCCACAGAGCTAGTTCAACATTTCCACTGCATGTTTCAAGTTGAAAAATTAGGGGAAATTTCCAACGAGTCAACGAGTTTCAAGTGTCTGCCCTCAAATGCAAAGGCTCCAACTAGAGGCAACTGGAACTGGAAATGGAGTGGAGTCACTGGAAATGATCAGGGAAAACAGGGATTTGACTTTTATTATTATATTATCTAAGCACTTTTATTTGAATCTTCCACAGAGTCCAGGTCTGTCCAGGGTCAGCTCAGTGTGGTGGAACTGTGTCTGCGCTTGGACCGCCCACAACTCCCTGATAACATCTCTATACCACCCTCTGTACGCTCCTCCTCCTCTGCACCCTCCTCTTCCTCTGTATCTTCTCCCTCCTCTGCACCCTCTCCCTCCTCCTCTCCCTCCTCTCCTCCTCTGTGCCCCAAATCCAAGCTCTCCTCTGCTCTCAGAACTCTGATGGAGCACAGATCAGACTGGAGCCTGAAGGAGGGGGAGTTTCTGGAGGATCACCATTTCATCGGTAAAAACCATAGACTGTATACATCTCTGGACATAGCTAACCCGCTAACCGTCACGTTCCAAACGTGGTGAGCAAGGGCACGCTTCTGGCTCTGGTTCCAGTTCACTTTCTATTGAAAAACCGTGGCCCCTCTCTCTATAACTGCTGCTGTCAGGCTAGTAATGCTGACCTTAAAATGTTGGTATTAACCTGCTCTGTGTGACCCTGGGGTTTTTATTTCACTTTTTTGGCCATATATCGCTCCCAAGGTCGCTTCCGTTAGCGTTAGCAACAGGTTTGTTTGACAGCATTGCTAAGTGCCCACTCCCTGCCAAATCAGCGGGGCAGGAAGGGGCATTACCTTCAACAACCTCGCTCCTGATTGGCTTTTTGGTTGTTATGATACTCGCGGTCAAATATGGAAGTCAGCTCCAAATTCACTCTATAATTGCTAGCTTCAGTGAGCTTCATTTGGAGCCGAGGGCTATGGGTGACGTCACACTCACTTTATCCACGTCTTTATACAGGGTATGGTAAAAACACAAGAAATGTCCCAAATATTCATCATGATTTAAGTTAAACTAATGTGGATTTGTTTTGACTGATTGTAGATGCAGTTTTAACCAAAAGTGAGAGCGTCTCTGAGAAAAAACAAAGGTAAGATTTAGGTGTTTGTCTAATTCTGACTTGGTTTGGTGGGATAGGACCTGTGGTCAATATAGTTTTACAAGAGTTAAGTGGCAGTTTGTGGAAAAAAAAAAGTTGAAAATTGCAGGAATTAGTTCCCTCTAATCCCTCTACTTATGTCATCAACACAGAAAACTATCCAAAATGCAGACAGTTTAAGCCTACATTTAACTAAATAAAGGTGTTGTCCTTTAATTCTTTATTACTCTAATCATAACAATTGTGTAATTTAGAAGAGTTTTGGCCCTTGTCAACATGGTTGGTAGGTAACAGTTATGGAATTACCTCTAGTTATGTCACATCTGCTGCCCGTGTCTGACCAGGAAGTAACATTATAACTTATAACTGCTGTTATACTGACCCTGTGACACTGTGGTAGGATGGCAGTGCTGTGCGTTACTCCGTCTGCCTTTTGTTTCGGGAAGACTCACCCCAGAGGACCTTTGGCTCTGAAACTGCGACACCTGAGGATCATGGGATATCTGCCCCTGGTGGTAAGAAGCGTAGTGCCATAGCTATAATTTCAGGTATTGTGCAGGGATCTATATAACTCTATGGGAGATTCACTGTTTTTAATAAATTTCCAATCTTCTGATCCACAAATGTTGAACCTTCTCATTATTAGTTTGAGATTGGTTCCACAAACGTGTCATATAAATTTTATGGCTTAAAGTCCTTTGAACTGACAACGATCACGTCTTTGGGCTTGAATAATGGCGCCACTTTCTGAAGCTGAAAAAATCTTTTGACTTTTGTTTATTTATACTGACAGACGTTGAACTTTGTGCCAGTTTTTGTTTCATGTGGATAGACCCAGTAATTACAGAGATAGTAATATACTGGTCTACCGGTCTGTATATCTTTTGTCGTTTCAGGTCCCAGAGCAGGAGTTTGTGTCTCTGTCGGAGGAGAGGAGAGTCCAGTTTCTCAGAGAACTAATCTTTCCCATTGAACAAAACCAGATTTCACATTTAAGTTAAGCAAATCTGCAGCTGTCCGAATGATCAAACTTAATATGAATACATTAAAGAGGGGGTATTATGCAAAATCTTTTTTTTTTTTAGCTTTCTACCATGTTATAACGTTCCCTCATCAAAAACATGCCAGAAGAGGTTTTAGATGTCATCTATGCATGTTTGAGTATCTTTGCAATCTCACCCAGCCTATTCAAACCCTCCTTACGGTTAGCTGTAAGATTCTGTGTAATGCTCAGGCCACAAGCCTACGTCACCCATGCTCCCACATGACAATTCTCCATAAATATACAAAAACCTGACACAAAACTGTACAGAAGAACTTGACAAATCTGATGCAATGTGCAGTAGTTTCATTAACGGGATGCAACGCTGATTGCGTTGTGATAGTGCTCTGAAGGAGGAGTGACAGGGCGGGGAGCAAAGGGAAGGGAGACTGAGTGTCAAAAACTAAAGTGAGACTTATAAAACAATACGTTGTTTTGGGTGAATATAGCATTTTCAAAACAATAAAATGTAATATGGTGATCTAAATATGTTATGTTAGCAGTTATTACCCCATAGAAGTAAAATACCCCCTCTTTAATGAACTACAGAAACAAGCATTTAACTGTAAACTCACCAGAGGAGTCCTATGTAAATAAATCATTTAAATGTATAAATGTTTTGTTTTTTCATTTATAAAAGTGTTTCCTGGTTTTGATCTGGTTTTGTTTCAAATGAAGGGAAGTTGTGTAGCGATGAACCCTGAATAAACCAGAACAACAAAGAGGAAACCATCACAGTAGCAGAGGTTTAGGGCCAGGTTTAGACCATTTTTAGACCATTTTTAGACCAGGTTTAGACCAGGTTTAGATCCGCTTTAGTCTAGGTTCAGTCCTGGTTTAGACCACATTTAGTCCAGGTGCAGTTTCGAACTGATTTTGTTTCAAATGAAGTGAAGTTGTGGTGTAGATGAACCCTGAATAAACCAGGACAACTATATATCTATATATGTTTGGAAATTACCAGACCACTGCAGCAAGGTGAGAGGTGAATTCCCACCAATGGGACAGAAACTTTGATTTGTCAGATCAAACTGAAAATATGTATCAGATGCCCTCCCTGTGTCTCCACGGGCTCTTGTGTAAAAGCTGTTAACCCTGTAGTTTAGACCTCTACAAACATGTTCTGAAATGCATGAGATTCTTGGATTAGTTTAAAGTTCACATTTCAGTCTCTCTCAGACAGGTTTTATATTTGTAACAGTAAAATCCAATACAATATACAGTATAAATAGATTTTGAAGTAGATTTAAATCCTAAGGACTAAGTTAGAACATGGATCTGTTTTCTGTTTTTCCTCCAATGTCGAGGAGCTGACAAAGGTTTGGTGTTCACGTAATCTCTCTCACACTCAGCACGTCGAAGCTTAACCTGGAAAATTAAAAAAAACGTGTCAAGACAGACAACAGGGCCAGAGGAGCAAGGCCAGAGGAGCAGTGTTTTACCCAGAGCACAGCCCAGGAGATGGACATGAAGAGACTGTAGCCACTCAGACACACCACAGCAATAATCCAAACCAGGATTAGATCCTGGACTTGGTCTGGTTCTGGGTCCCCTTTGAGTCCACACTGATGACCTGTACAAAAAGGGACCAATGATGGGAGGGCATCTGACACATAGGGAGCACATCTGACACACAGGGATTCAGAAGGATGGGAGAGCATCTGACACACAGGGATACAGGAAGGTGGGAGGGCATCATACACACACCTTGGACCAGGATCAGGACTTGCTCGGGTCCGAGCTTCTTTCGGACCGGGGGTGGAAAATTGGACTGTCCATGGCAGACATAGACTCCGTGACTGCTCTCTCCCAAAACAGTGACATTAAAACCCAGATGAGCGCTTTGATTGGTCAAGACCGGGGCGGGGTTTGGGGCACTCAGATTGGCTCCGGAGGACACAGGGGAGGGGTTACAGCTTGACTGATGCGACGAGTAGGACGAGATCACGGACTGGTTCTGGAGCAGCTCGAGTTTGAAGTCCAAAGAGTCTAGACATGGACAAGGGACGAAGACCTGGTCCAAGACTCCTACACAGAGCCAACGAAGTCTGTCTGAAGAAAGAAAGCAGGACTGAATCAGGACTAAATAAGGATTAAATAAGAACTAAACCAGGTTTAAACCAGGACTAAACTGGGACTAAATCAGGACTGAACCAGGACTAAACTTGCACTGAACCAGGACTGAACCCAGTACTAAATTAGAACTGAACCAGGACTTGGACCATGTTAAAACCAGGACTGGATCAGGAGTGAACCAGGAATAAACCAGGGACTGAACCAGAGGAAATAAACACAGACTAAACAGTGACGGAACCTGGACTGAACTAGGACTGACCTAGGACTAAACCAGTACTAAGCCAGGACTAAACCAGGGATTAAACTTGAGAGGATGCAGAGTCTAACCACACTTTATAAACAAAGCCACATGAATGTCTCTTTTTACACTTTTTTGTACAAATGGGTATAAAGCACTGTGTAAAGTCTACAGTGTAACAGTACTCTCACTTGAGTAGTACATTGTACAAAGTAACAGTACTCTTACTTGAGTAATATACACTGTATGCATAGTTATTAGGCAAGTTGTAGTTCTGAGGATTAATTTTGTTATTGTACAACTACAGTGCTCTTGGTCAATCCAAAATGTTAACAAACCCTCAAATCTGAACATTTTAGTAGTAAAAGTGAAGTTCTGGCTTTAAGAGAATATCTACATTTTCACCATTATTAGGCAACCATTAGTGTGCAGAATTATTATGCAACCAAATGAAAAACAAAGATTTTCCAATCTCACTTGTTCATTTTCACCTGTTAAAGTGAGAATAATAAACAAACTTAAAATTTACAAATAAACATTTCTGAAAGAAGTTTTGGCTTTAAGAGAATATCTACGTGTTCACCATTATTAGGCAACCATTAGTGTGCAGAATTATTATGCAACTAAATGAAAAACAAAGATTTTCCCATCTTACCATCTGAAATTTCAAAAAGCCACCCTTCTTTTCGATAACAGCCACAACCCTTCCATTCACGGAGTCAGTCAATTTCTTGATCTGGTCAGAATCAACTTTTTGTGCAGCCGCAACCACAGCCTCCCAGACACTGTTCAGAGAGGTACTGTTTACCTGCACTGTAAATTTCCAGCTTAAGAAGGGCCCAAAAGTTCTCAACAGGGTTTAAGTCAGGTGAAGAAGGGGGCCATGTCATTAGTTTTTCCATCTTTAAGGCCTTTACTGGCCACGCGGTGGTGTACTTTGATGCATGTGATGGAGCGTTGTCTTGCATAAAAATCAAAGTCTTCTTGAAGGATGCAGACTTTTTCCTGTACCACAGCTTGAACAAAGTATCTTCTAATAAATTGGCAGTAGGTCTGAGAATTGAT
>KN473573.1:9699-59406 GCA_000787095.1 Periophthalmodon schlosseri
CACACACACACACACACACACACACACACACACACACTCTCACTCTCACTCTCTCTCTCTCTCGCTTTCTCTCTTTCTCTCTCTCTTTCTCTGATGTCATGTCAGTGTTTTTGTTATAGAATAAAGGGGCACTTTTTTATTTCTGAGGGGGCACCCACGTCCTAGTGTGACGTCATCACGCGCAGTGCCCAGCCAAGATGGCTGACAGCATCCCGTTAAATCCGGTGAGGAAGAACTCGAGGAGAATACCGTATTACAACTCCGCAAGACTATCAAGGTACAGAGGGGCTCCGTGTGGCCCTTTCTTTGGTTGTAAATAAAATATCGGATTATGATGAAGCCCCATGTCCTCCTCCGGTGCGCTATTTGTTGTTTAGCTGTTAGCCTGTGTGTTGCTAGCTTCTGTTCCAGCCCCTCTCATCTGACAGGTTCATGCGCTACGGTCTGTTCGGCGCATCCAGGAAACAAAACATTTCCTGCTCAGATCATCCATAAAACTACACATTAACCTGCACAGCGCGGAAATTAAAACCAGTATCCACCGTTTATGACAGCTCTCTTTGACAAATAACATCACATGACAAGCCTCACCTGACTCCTCTGCCTTCTGTCAATACTAGGAACTAGAATGATCTCGTAAAACAATTTCGACTACTTGAACTGACGTTTACACTTCACCAGGTATGTTTACCGAACAATTATATCTTAAAATGGTGAAATCCTGTTTCAAGCTGGTAAATTAATACAAACGAACTACTCAAAGCAAGATAATTTGTTGTTGGTTGTAATGAATCCCCATATTATTTTGTAAATTACGTCGATGGCTATAAATGGTAGCTAAGCAGTAGTTTCTAATGTTATGCACTAGCTTGTCATACTGGTTAGGGACCTGTTAAGTAAATAAGCAACATTTTTCTATTGTCTATTGCTGACATATTGCATATTGCCACTGTGATTGCTAAGTAAAAGGAACCGTCCTATTTCATTTACAAATACGTAGCCTATGTTTATTTGTCAAATGAGTAACGATATTAATTAAGGTTTTATCCAGATCTAGATTTAGATAGTGTCCTCAATATTTCTTCCTAAACTCTAAGTGAATTTTAACCACATTTTTCCTGTTTGAATGTCATTATTGTGTGTCATTGTGTGTCAATATTGCAGCAACTATTGTTCTCTAAAAATACACATATTGAAGAGAAATGATTACTAATACAACGTTCTCTGTTTCTTTCCCTTAAGTTACATTTAACCATTGTAAAAATATCTCCTTCTAATTTAAACTTTTAAAATTGCATTCCATATCTATATGTAATCTATACAAATGTAATTGAAGGCAGTTTCCAGTTTCTTAAATAATCGGAAAAAAAAAAAAAAAAAATGTAAAGAGCTTCCTCTGTTTGAAAGGCTGGTAGTTCCTGCTCCAACTTAAATTAAAAGCGATCAAAATCGTAATCGTCCAGTGTGTTCAAAATAATCAAGATTTTATTGTTTGACCATATTGCCCAGCCCTATTGCCCACTACAACCACTATATGTCATATTTACTTATAAACATTTCTTTGTATTTTCCTAAACTGTAGTCCCAGCAGTTCGAGGTTTTGCTGCTCTTTCAGTGAGCCGAGAGTTGGATCGTCTTAATCCGACTTAATCCAACCATTGCTAGACTTATGTCTGTTTAAAAGCTTGCATCTGTGGATGGATAACGCTCTTTCACATATTGCGTCTATGGACTTAAACACTGTTATTTTATTTTGTTCAAAAGTGCATATGTATATTATGTGGCTTTTAGGGAGCAAGATTAATTGCAATCAAATTGAAATCACAATTTGAATGGACACAATTAGAAAATCACAAAGGCTGCAGTTTTTAAGTACCATAAATTCAAACATGTTCTGAAATGTGATTTGTGTATTAGTTTGTCAGTTCAATTTACAGTTCATCTTTCAATCTTTTTATCAATTCTTCATGCGTCCAAAATGTGGACCTTATAAATCTCAAATCTAATTAAAAAAAAAATCACAATTATAAATCATTCAACCTTTAGTAGCTTTTATGGTGGAGTGCACGGGACTGCTTGTCTCCGTGGAGATGTTATTGCTTTGCCTGGATTACATCCTGCATTTCTCTTAGTTTGAGCGGGGTCTCCTCGCTACAGATCTGACCTGTAAAATGGCTTTTTGTGGTGTCATCTACTACTACTCTGTAACATCCCCATGGAGACAAGCAGGCAGTTGACCCTCCACCGGAAAAGTGACACACTTCATCTTTAATACTGACATTTATTAAAAGAGTTCATATAATGATTTACCAGAGCTTTAGCTGTGATGTAGAGCTGATGCTTCCTGACTGAAAGGGCCTAATGAATAAGACATGAAGTGCTTCTCAATGCATTTTCAGTATTTGTGTAGGATGTGAATAGCAGAGGCTTTGAGAGGTTAGCAATCTGATGCACGCTACCGAACGCTTTGGATCCTTCTGTTACCCGATATTATTGCTATGGTTGCCTTTCTTTTACCGACAATCAACTAGACCTGATGGCTATGGCCTGATGACTATGGCTGTTTTCAGATTGTCGAATGTGATGATGTCATACTCTCAGATGGGGGCAGGAGTCATTGTTTCTATATCAGTTGCATCATAAATAGATGGATGATTTCACTATCCATGTGTTTTTATTTCATTCTCAATTATTGCAATAACAACATTATTCTGACATAGTAAGTTCAGTTGAATCAAAAATACACTTTTGACACTCTTTTGTCAACTTTGGACAAAATTAGTGCTAAATTAAGGTCAGCATATATACACGGACCATACATTTCTTTGATTGGTTGGTATGCCTGTCAGTCTTGCCCATTAGAAATTGTGGAGACAGGATATGGATCCACACCCAAATGTCTTTGTAAAGTACTTTAAATGCATTTGGTCTTGGCAGGCCAGGCAACAAGAATTGTTGTGATTGATATTTTTTTGGGCATACCTCCCACCCCTACATTCTACTATATCTCTTGATCCATAGACATGGATATGAAAATAATTAATTGTTTGTCTGCAGATTCTCCCTTGAAGATGAACCGTCCAACTTGGATGAGATGCCTCTGATGATGTCGGAGGAGGGCTTTGAGAATGATGAGAGCGACTACCAGACTCTGCCCCGGGCCAGAGCCAACCAACGGCGCAGGGGCCTGGCCTGGTTCCTGTTTGGGGGCTGGAAGGTCCTCTGTGGCAGGTACCTTATTTACTATTGACTTATATTAAGACTTTGGTTCAACAATATTTGGTGTAAAATGTTTTTTTATTGGCCTATCAGGATAATTACAATATCGACTTATTGTTTAATAAATGATAGATGGAACAATAATTTTGGGGAGTCAATATTTATTGTGGGAACTTTTTCTTTACACTAGTTGGGAACTTGAATTATTTTTCTGTACTACGATCAGACAGGGTAAATGTGAAACGTGTTCCCCCGTCCCCTGGCCTTTGTTCAGTCTCACCTGTCATCTCTGGTCTTCTTCTGTCAGGCCAAAGGTGGCACACTATCAGGCAGCAGTAATGTAGATAGCATTTAGTGGTGATATGTGAGAATACAGCAAGGGCGAGTCTGCCAATCTAATTACATATGGTAGCTTTAATGCAGCATATTGGAAAAAAATATCAGGTATCAGTATAGTAAACCAGGTATTGTTTAGGTGCAGGTATTCAAAAAATGTGAACATACCGTCATTACATTACAGGTACAACCTAGAGTCAAAATATGCAATAGAGCACTATTCCATTGAAAGAGTAAATGTACTATTTCATCTCATGTTTTGGCTGTTTGAAACGTGTTCTTGCTATCGTACTCTCAGTCACCCACTGCACTATTTAAAACTACCACCTACAACCCCATATTAAACTCTCACTTATTTCCTTACAGACCAGTGGCCCATTTTTCTGTAGCTCCACTTCAGCACGAAGATGTTAAAAAATACATGATCAGAGTTTGTGTTTAGGTCAAAATAGGTAAAAAATGCATGTGTTAACCAAAGCTGCAGTGCACTATATTAAAAGCATGTTAAATATTGTCCCTAATATTTGGATATGCTTTTTAACATGGGAAAAGTTAAGTCAGTTCAGTTCAATTACAAACCATGACTAAACCAGAAGTAATCTGAGACTAAACCAGAACTAAACTGAGACTAAACCTTGACTTTATTATAACACAGACTTTTAAAAACACAAGCTGTCTGATTTATAACTGTTATTGTATACAAGGATGAGGCGGTAGTGGTTCAGTGGTTCGGCCTCAAACGCAGTGGTTAATGGTTCAATCCTACCTTCGACCAGTTTGTTCTGTCCTTATGCTCTTTAGCAAGACCCTTCACCCACCTTGCATATGTATGTGATGTACATAATCAAACAATATAACCAACATAAAATAGTATAATAATATGAATTTAAATTATTATTATACATAAATATAATAATAATTGTGAGGATTTCCCAAGCAGAAATAAGTCATTTCAGTTCAATATATACTGCAAAAAGTAAACCTAAGTGTAAATAGCTTGTTTATCTGGCTTTTTATGTCACATTAACTTAATAGTTTTTTCATTCAGAATGTTTTATTTCATAAAACTGTTCATATACCTGAGGAATTGTAATGTATGAGACACCAGAATCAGAATCAGTAAAAGTTTATTGCCATTGTCAGTGAAGAAGATTCACAAACACAATAACTTATAATAGTAATATAAATAAAAACTATGATAAAAAGTATTCCAAGTATTGTTGCAAAATATTGGTACATTTCAGACCAATATTAATATATGAAAATGACCTCCAGTGTCACAGATATTATCACTATAGATACAGTTTTGTCACTACTGTGCAGTCCTTGTGTTGACTTATTGCACTTAGCTCCCCTTGTGTTTTGGTGGCACTGCTCTCTTCCTATGTGGATTTTCCTGTATGTTTTTGTAGTTGTCCCTGTGATGATCAGTTTGTGTTTCCAACGCTCCGGTAGCTGTGCATGAAGTGCAAAGAGAGGATAAGGCCATGTTTTTGGATGGCTTTTTTGGATGCGCACCATCAATCCAAAAAGATTTTCAGGTCAAACAGTAGATTGTGGTTTGTACAGCTAATAATAACTCACGTGCGTTTGTCCTCTAAAGACAATCTGTTTGTTTATGCCGGTGGAAGGTAGCATTCATAAACACTATAATAAATGCGTGTTTACATTTATATGACAAATTCAGATTTCGTTTAGTTGTTAGCAAGTTCGTAGCTCTAACTGCATATTGATCGCCTGCTCCCCTCCCTCTCGCTAATGAACAAATCGGATTTTTCACAGCTGACCAGTTTGATGCTTTCCAGTAATTTTATGTGTGCTTAGTGCAGGATTATAAAAGGCAAATAATTCACTTTGAATAAGCCGACGCTGTTCAAATGCCATATTATTTGGAGAGCATTCATTTGCTCAAATAATCACCGTTATGAATCTGCTCTCGCGGCGCTCGGAGACTCGGCCAACATAAACAAGACTTTCCCCCAAAGTTTGATTTGTTTAGTGTTTTGCCAACTTGCTTAAAAAGTGTAGAGGCCAAGTCGCTCAGCATGACGGTGTACACAGGCACAGGTGCAGCCAGGTCACAGCCAACTGTCAGTAATGCACTTCCACTGTTGGTCTGCCCATTAGTAAGCCCCATAAACCCCAGGCAAGTCAATGCAAGCTAATGGAAGTTGTATAGACTTTCCTTTAGAGAAAGCGGTGCAATAAGTGGCACAGACTGTACACAAAGAACGTACTGATTGTCAAATGGATGTAAAGAACTAGGAACTGGTTGGTGAGTACTAGGAATAAACCGTGACTAAACAGAGCTAAATCAGAAACCTTGGAAAATGATATAGCAGCTGTCATTTTTAAAATATGATTTATATGTTGCATTTTTTAATGCAGCCATATATTGGTAATCAGATTTGCGATATATGTTTAAAAAATAGAAATGTGTTCACGAATCTGAGTGCACATTGTAAACTCCGAGAGCATTAACATTTGAGAAAAGACTAAATATCAACTGATAAACTACTCCAAGACTCACAATATTGTTTGTTCCAGCTGCTGTGACTGCCTGGCCCGCTGCTGTAGGAGAAAGAAGGAGCTAAAGGCGCGGACGGTATGGCTCGGCTGTCCAGAGAAATGTGAAGAGAAATACCCCAAAAATGGCATCAAGAACCAGAAGTACAATGTCATCACTTTTGTGCCTGGGGTGAGTGGACTGAACACTGCTGTAATATGAGTAAGTGTGATTGGCTTAAGGATGCTAACCTCAGCTGAATTAACTCATGTATTAACTCATGTATTAACTCATGTATTAACTCATGTATTAACTCATGTATTAACTCATGTATTAACTCAAGTATAGAAGAATACGGGTAATGTTAAACTAACCTCTAAATTATGGGAATCTCTATTACATGATAAATAACAGAATAGGCAATTTGGCTTCCCCATTAACCCAAAACAGGCAGTAGGGCAATCCACTCCTCCAGCTAGGTACTCCTGACCAAAGATTTTGGCTGAAGATCTGGGGATGTGTCAAATGCAGAAGACAAACTTAGACCTTTACAAAGGGCTGATTTTAAAATCAAACATGTTAAAATGCTGTTCTCATACTCTGATCTGTTCTGAGAAACAAACCAAAAGATGTTTGTCTGTCCAGCACAAAAAATCTGGTATTGCAAACTAAGTATTGTCTGGGTCCAAAAATGTGAACCACACTCAATGGGTCAAATGCAGAAGATAAATTTACCTATGGGGACAACAAAATTGTACAAACTGAGACTTTTAAGTTATTGTGTCGTAACTAGTTTAACTTGTTATGTACAGTTGTTATGTGAAAACTTAACACTGTAATAAATGTGAAGTCTGACTTCCAGATTAAGAGATCCTACACTTTCTTTTACACTATAAAATGCCAGCTGTCCAGTGGAGTTTCTAATATCGTAATCAGCTCTGAACCAAACCTCTGCTTGTCTCGCGCCACTTTGAATTATTAAATACACACAAATTGAGTTTAGCCCTGTGCATTTCTCCTTAAAGGTCGGGAGGTTCATTAACTCCTCCATTGATCTCATTGTCGGTGATAATCTGCGACCAGACACCAGGCTTCCATTATTGCAAACATTATTCAAAATCTGACCTTAGATGGATGTAAAAGCAGGACTGGTGCTGATGGATGGGTCATTAACGAAGTGTCCTCTGTAGAGTCTAAACTGAAGCATTTTAACAGCAATGTCCATCCTTTGATTTGACTCCATTTAACATTACTATTCAAGAGCCATGTTTGTCAAATGGTCATTGAGTGAATATGGTTATGTGCAGAAATGCCCACAATTGCAAAAAAACTCAGAAAAACAAATATTGACTTTATTCAGATAAACTAACAGGGCTCCAGACTAACAGTTTGAATTGGGAGCACCGTTGTGCTTAAGATTTTCATTTGGGTGCACCAGAACATGATTTGGGTGCAACAAAACTCACCACTTATTTAAGCCATCGTAATATATTGTCCTTAAATTGCTTCAGCAATAAGGGCTAAATAAATTACGTAATCTACGCGGATGCACAATTCATACAATATACTATACACTGAAAGAATAAGAACAGTACTAACAATACTAACTAATATTTCAATAATGACTAGACTTGATCAAATATCATTAAGAATATATATTTCTTTAAGTAACAAATTAATAGGTAGCATATTTGAGTTATATTAATAAAAAGCTATGAAATAAATATTGGCCAGTCAGAGTGAGCAGTCTGTGCTTTTAAGGATCTTTACAGTTCACTATAGTATGTGCAGAGTGAGACGTCTTACTTTCAGTTTCACTTCTTTTGCCATTTGCCGTAGTTTTATTTTCTTTTTCACCTTCATTTAAGTAACTAAACACTGTGTGCGAGGATTTACAAGTTTGATGCTGCCTTTTAAAAGGTAAATACTGTGTCTCAATCACAAATAGATGAAAAAGCCAAACCTATGAGCTCTGCAGTGCATTTAGCTCTGTGCACCAGAGCATGACCTGAGCGCATTGGCTTCAGCAGCTCGGACCTCAGCGATCCGTGCATAAGTGAGGGCAGTGCAAGTGAATTAACCCTTTTTCTTTTAGTTGTCAGTTAAAACAATCATTTAAGTGTGTTCCATATTCTTTAATCTACGTTTCTAATGAGGAGAGGACACAGGAGAAGGGATATGATGAGGATCTGTCAGGTGCACCAGTGCGCCCAAGGAACATTTTTAGCCTAAATTGGTCACACTCTGGAGCCCTGACTAATAAAATGAAAATATTAAGAGGAATACTTATAAAATTGTATAAAATATATGATAATCTTGAGTGACCCACACAAAATTTAGTCATTTTGTCCGTATCTCATAACCTTATAACCTTTTCTGAATATTTTGTTACCAATTTGATAGAAATCTCTCTAAAACATTTGCTCATTAGTCTGTTGAAATGAACCCAGCCGTACGATGCCATTTGAAACAGAAGTGTCAGAGAGTTTCCATTAGTCTAATGTAAAGTGGCATTAACATGGATCTTATTTCAGTGTGAGACACGTACAGTAGTAGCTCTCCTGCACTGCTGACTGATCCTGTTGATGCCTGTCATCATGTGGTTCGACCTGGAGACATTTTAACTTCACCTTTTGTTCCTCTCTCTTTCTTCTCTTTCTTCTTGCTCTTTCTCTCTCTCGCTTCTCTTTGTCTCTCATTTTCTCTCCCTCTCTTTGTCTCTCTCTGCCTCTCCTTTTCTGTCTCTTTTCTTCTGTCTTTCTCTCTCTCTCTCTCTCTCTCTCTCTCTCTCTCTCTCTATCGCTGTCTGCCTCTTTCTCTTTCTGTGTCTCTCCTTTTCTGTCTCTGTCTCCCTCTCTCTCTCTCCTCAGGTTCTATATCAGCAGTTCAAGTTCTTCCTCAACCTGTACTTTCTGGTCGTGGCCTGTTCTCAGTTTGTGCCATCGTTAAAAATTGGATATTTGTACACGTACTGGGCACCTCTGGTAAATACCACACACAACTGCACTGACATGCTACACTTTTCGTGGGATATCCAAGCTCCCTTTCCTTGTTCACTATGGGAGAATTGCGTTTTTAAAATATTGACAAGTCTCAACATTACAATTACTTGGTTATAGCTTTAAGAATACCACAGTAGCTTTCCAGATGGCATATATAGAGCACAATTCCTTGGGACAAACCCTATATGTACCATGTCATACACATTATATTTTACTTTGATACATGCATTATACTGAAACGTTATATTATATTATAACGTTATCTTTGTGCTTTGTAATAAAGCTGTCCATTCCTCTGTCAGGGTTTTGTATTAGCAGTGACGATGGTCCGAGAGGCTGTGGATGAAGTGCGTCGTTACCAAAGGGACAAAGAGATGAACTCTCAGCTCTACAGCAAACTCACTGTCAGAGGTGAGAGGAGCCTGGCACGGATCACATGGTTTGGTGTGGCGCTGCCAAAAGCTCTCAAAACTATTGAGTATCTCTATGATCTGATCATGTATCTGACCCAGAGGCAGATTAAATTTACAATTAACTTATAAATCTCAAGCTATAGTTCACTCAATGTCCTCTTCTGTGTGTGATTGTGCTTATTCTTGTAATTCCCATCAAATCATTAAATCAACATGGTTTGGACAACTAAGACACCATCGCTCAATAGGCGATAGGTTGCATTATAAAGACTTGGTTTAGACCTGGTTTAGTCCTGACTTTAAATCAGGTCTAAGTCAGGTCTAAACCAGGTCTAAGTCAGGTCTAAGTCAGAACTAAACCAGATCTAAGTCAGGACTAAAGTTCTGTCCTGGTTTAGTCCTGACTTAGACCTGTTTTAGTCCTGGTTTAGTCCAAGTTTAGACCTGGTTTAGTCCCTTTAAGTAATAGAGGAGACTGCAGTAACCTTATCCACCTCTTTCTCTCCTGTAACTGTTTACCCACATAAGGACAGGTGATATTCTGGTGTACAGTGCAGCGCTCCCAGTGCAATTAAGAACTGATCTACACTTGTAACAGAAGTCCCCGCTCCGGCCGTGAGAGCATTGATTTTCTCTTGGTTTCTCAGACCCTATGATCTAAGATGTGTCCTTTTGTTGATTGTGCGGTCAGTCCCCCAGCGGCAGATCAGTGACACGCGCTGTAACTTTCGCACCCTTTGAGTGCTCCGAGCGTGTAGGCAGTGTCATCGTGATGCACAGAGGATACATTCAATCAAGTGTGTGTGGGTCTTCTGTGTTTTTGGCACTTAATAAAAAAATGATATTAAATTATCAAACTGTACAGGTGGGTGTGGGCAATATTGAAAAAAAAAAAACCCCTCTATTTTTTGTATTATCCTGATAAACATATTCAGAGGATATTTAACAATGCACCATGAATGTGCTAAAAAGCACCTGTAAATGTCTTGGTTGAAGTTCAAGTCTATCTAAAGACATAAATGAACCATTAAAATGAACCATACAAATGGAGAAATGTCACTTTATGTGATAGATGTTTTGGTACATTTTTTTAAAAAATCTGCTATTCCTGCAGTCCTTTATTAATAGTTTTAATTATAGACAATAGACGGTTTTACCAAAACGATACATTGCTAAATCTAAAATGAAAAAAAAAAAAGTTATAAGGTGTGTATTTCTTAACATAACTTTGGTAGGATAAAATTGGGAAAGCTATCAAATAAGCCATCAACCACTATTCATTATATTTTGAATCTAATGTAAACTGTTTTCTCCTTTAGGAAAAGTCCAGGTGAAGAGTTCAGACATACAAGTGGGAGATCTGATCATTGTTGAAAAGGTACAGTTACATGGTAATTGTTTCACTGCTGTATATCGATCAAAGTGTTGTTGGTGGATATTGTATATCAAATTTCCAAAGATTTTTATTGAAAATGACATTACATGGTGCAAAACACATCTGTATTCTATGTAAAAGTTTAGACTATTTGATTACCTTAAAAATTTAATTAAAGTATAATTCTTGAGCATTTTTTCATTGACACTGTCAAATATGTCATCTCTGAATTTCTGTGCTTGTAGAACCAGAGGATTCCTGCAGACATGATATTTCTGAGAACATCAGAGAAAAATGGTGAGTGAAGAGCATCAGTTTTTAAACTAATGTAAAAGCTATGAAAATTGTTTCTGTCTCAAATAGGACGTTACAACAGTTTTATTTATTGTGTATCAAATAAATGAATTATTCTTGTCAAGTTGAACTCTGTCTGCCCTTAGTTGGTGTCAGGATCATTTAGATGAGAGATGTAGATTTCTCTCTGTCGTCATGACGGTCTGTGATTCATATTATTTATGTCACATTTCACCTGTGACTGATGCAGCAGGTGCCAATAACTCGATGAGCCTTTTTAGAGGAAGTGTTCAGAGGAGGTTATTCACATCCATCTCTCACATGTCAATATGGCTTTGACATACCAGAAAAACACACACTTCGCATAAAGATATTGGTCTACTTTTGGGAGCTGAAGATCCTGATTTGACCTTGGTCTTTGATTTCTTTTGTATCAACAACAATAAATTGAACATTTTATCTAATTTAAAGGTGCACTATGTAACTTTTATGATAGAGAGGACATCACCTGCCTGTTTTCATGGAAATGTTATTGCTTTTTCAGGAATGTTCCATAGTATGGCATTAATCTTATTTATCTTGCTCTTACTTAATTACAGGGGTTTTAATTGCCAAAAGTACCTTGATAAACATGCATTATTACTCACCTCTCCACACATCTGTAAATCCATGGAGACAAGTAGGTGACACAACCAGGTTAGAGTTTAGTACCATGCTGTGGAACATTTCAGGCAAAGCAATATCATCTCCATGGAGACAAGCAGGTGGTGGACCATCCACTGGAAAAGTTACATAGTGCACCTTTTAAATATGCTAGAATATGCAGACATTATGAGACATCCAGCGTCAACGCAGGTAAATATATAGTATTTGAATGCATTTATTGATTGGCATAACGCTTATCCAGTGTCCCGTACCGACATTATTCTGATATTTTGGGGGATTGGACCCAATGCTCAGCACCAGTATGTTTGCTTGATGCATCTTTAGTTTTGATTTTATTTCATTATATTTTGGTAGCCAAATATAAAATAGTTGGTTTATTGAATTAAAATCTTGATTTATTAGTCCACACTGTGATGTAATGTGAGATGTCATTGCTTCAGTCTAAACTCGTAGATCTCCCTTTCTGTAATGGTTCCATCATATTTAATCCTGAGGGGCGGTTTAGCTCTCCCCTTTAGCCTCTCTGTCAAATGCTTTGTCTCCTGTGTTAGTTTCCTATGTAATATTACCTCGGATCAATACAGGTCATGACTGTCAAGTGTCCTCCGGCACTCGAACACTCACTCATCTCCAATAGGATCTTTATTAATGTACTGCACTAGTGAAGACAATCAGTTTAACATAGCAGTAGTTTCAATGGGGCAAGACGTTCATCCCGAGTTTGGTAAATACATGGAATAAAACATTTTGTGATAAGCAGTTTTGTATTTATCCATCCATTTTCTTCTGCTTATCTGGGACTTGGTCGCGGGGACAGCAGTCCTGCCCAGGAGTCCAGGAGGCATCCAGAACAGATGCCTAAGCCACCTCAGCTGGCCCCTCTCGAAGGTGGAGTAGTATCTCCATCTCCAATGAAGTGCCCAGCCACCCTGTGGAGGAAACTCATTTCAAACACTTGTATACGCAATCTTGTCCTTTCGGGCATTACCAAAAGCCCATGACCATAGGTTAGGGTAGGAACGTAGATTGACCGGTAAATCGAGAGCTTTTCCTTTTGACTCAGCTCCTTCTTCACCACAATAGTCTGATACAGCGACCACATCTCCTTCTTCACACAATAGTCTGATACAGCGACCACATCACTGTAGACGCTGCACTTGAGGCAGGGACTCCCCACCCAGAGTGTATTCATGGAGGCTCTAATACAGTAAATGTTTTCAACTTTACTTCAAAGAGCCTATATCACTTTTTACTAACCCTTTCAGCAAAGGTCAATGATGGGCCAATAATGGGCTTGTCCTAGTTTAGATCTGGTTTACACCCAGGTTAGTTCTGATTAAGACTAAATCTGGACTAAGTTTGGTCCTGGTGGTAGTTAGAAAGACAAATACTTTATGAGGTGGTACTGAAAAGGCATCTAAAGTTTGTGAACTGCACTGTATCTAGGCTAATTCTTTATTTTTAGCATTTTAACTTTGCATGTCCGTATTTACATGCTTTAAACTGTTCCATTAATCTAGCATTACGTCTTCTCCAGGTGCCTGTTTCATCCGTACAGATCAGCTGGATGGAGAGACAGACTGGAAACTTAAAGTGGCTGTGGGCTGCACACAGAGACTTCCTGCTGTCGGGGTAAAATGCACTCACCACTGTTTAGCTTTAACTTTAGCCCTTTAGCTTTAGCTTTGTAGCTTTAGCCTTGTATTCAGACCTATGCATAAAAATAAATATGTCGGGCGCGAACTGTAGTATCATGCTATTTCAAGTGGTTGCAGAAAAAATACAATATCTGTCAAGTGCATCACCTCATTGTCATCTGTAATAGAGCAACCAATGGCAAGCCACTAAAATGGACCAGATGCAGTGTATTGGCTCAGAGGTTGCATGTCACACCGAATAATGATATCAATTCAAATCAATTTTGCAGCTGAAGCCAACAAACCTTCTGTTAACTGTTCAACAGAGCTCCATTCAGCAGTGATGATTGAGGCTTTGTAATTTATAAAAATTCAAAAGGGATTCTTAATGATATTGGGACCCTAACTTGTGTGACTCAAGTTTTCTCATATCACATAAGCGGGTCACAAACCAGTGTGCCGCTCCTGAATGCAAGTCTGCTTCTGGAAATGCATCTGGCTTAAAACATGGGGAAAAATTACAATGTTATCAGTCAAATTAAACACACGAAGACACTAATACATGTTACGGTATCAAAGTATTTAGCATTACATTTTAATAATTAGTGTCCAGGTTAAATAAAATGAAGGCTATTCATGCTTTGCTCTAAGCCTTTTTGTTTTGTTCAATAATACATGTTGTCCCATTCAAATAAATAAATAAATCACATACAGTTAAAGTAAATCTATGTTCTTTTGTTTTAGGACCTTTTCTCCATAAAAGCCTTCGTTTACGCCCAGAAGCCGCAGCTGGACATCCACAGTTTCGAGGGCAACTTCACGCGGGTACAGTACTGCCGACATTTTTACGGCCACGAAGACAAATGTTTTTAGATTTTCTTTACAAACCGCCCCATGTATATCACTACCCTGTGTTGACAAGTCCCTACAATGGCTTCTTGTGTGTCTACAGTTATCTACAGCCTTACATCACAGCCCCTTCCCCTGTTCATCCCTTCTCACTTGTTGCTTGGTGATTTTTTTTTTTTTCTTTTTCGTCTTGGTTTTTTATTAATAGCAGATTAGCGCAGCCCCCACAGTGAGTAGAGCCACGGTACAAAGGCGGCCATTGTAGCTCGCCTTCACATTTGGCCACACAGCAGGTTTAGTGAGCGAGCATTTCCTCCACTCATTCATCCTCCGCGGCCTTCCTTTGCAGAGCCGGTGCTTTTAGCTCGAGCGCGATGGGAAAAAAATAGGTTCCCACAAGATCCCCGGCAAATGAACTTACCTATTTCTGAGTTGTTTTGTTGTTTGTTTCTTGAAGCGGATGTAGTGGTGCCATAGTTAACTGGGTTGATACAAGCATTAAACAAAAAAGTAAAGAAATGACATTGTTATGAAATTTGAGCTATAAACTTGTTAATTTTGTGAGTGTTATTGCTTATTCAATTATGATATTTGAATTGAATGATGCACTTCTAATGGAGAGGTCCGGCACTTGCTTGTGTCCATGGAGACGTTATCGCTTTGGCTGGAATGTACCACAGCTTGGCATTAAACTTATCTATCTTACATTTACAATTACAAGTGTTTTTATTGCCAAAAAATCTTGATAAACATACATCCTTACCGTGGATTCGCCTCTCCTCAGATCTGACCCTGTATCTTGGCCTGATGACATCGCCTGTTTGTCTCCATGGAGATGGCCATACTTTCCAGGAAAAGCAATACCATCCTCATGGAGACAAGCAGGTGGCTCCACCAGAAAAGTTACACAGTGCACCTTTAAAGCAAGTGGACATTTCGTCATCAAAGCTACGATATTAAGAAAAAAAGAGTGTAAAGATTTGAGATTTTCTATATTAATGAAAAAAGTGATTAAACTAATTATAATGGGAGCCTGTTCATTTTTGCTTGAGTTATTGATTGATAGGTTTTGCAGTAGCTCAGAGAAATCAGAGGAATCTTAGGGGTCTCTGGGGAAAAATTTTGTGACTAAGACCCCAATGTCAGTGCGGTCAAGCTCCCTCCGACTTGCATATATTTTTCATGCTCCTCTCTCTGCGTTTGAGTGGACCATCCGGATGTGGCTGCAGCTTGGGTATCATAATTATCATATCAGTTGGGCAATTTGAGACGAAACTCGAAGCCTCAGTCTCTCCTGACTCAAGCCATTTTCACCTTTCGTCTTTATTTAAGGGAGAGAGTAAGGAGTGAAACAGGATGCCCCCCAGAGACCTATTTATCTGTGAAATCTCATCTATGCGCTCGCTCCATACTGTTTTTAAAGGAGCCTGTATCAGCCAAATCTACAGCAGCTATTGATAAAGAGGCTACTGTGTTATTGCTACGCTCGGCACAACTGAGGCAGGTGCAACTGGAAATTAATGGGACAAGAGAAAAGCCTTGCTCCCATTAGGGTTTACTATTGACTAGAATCTGTTACTGTACTGCCTAAAATGTAGTTTAAGAAGGAAATACACTATAACTACTGCTACTAAGACTACATACATATTCTTATAATCCTCTACAGAGACTGAGAAAGTCTTTGCCAACTCTGTGGCCTAACACAGGGGCACTTTAAACCTGATAAACTACTGTTTTATGTGTGCATTTTAAGAAACTGTTTCTATTGGGTTTTAGAAATTAATTTATTATCGTAATGATTGACAGGTTGTTGTTTATATGAAAGCAGCAGGCAGCAATGAAATTTCCTTTTGAGTTAATTATGCTTCTACCTATCTGTTATGATTTGGATTTATATTGTGTTTTACAAGCTTGACAAGTTTCTCAAAGCACTAAATTAGGCCCTGTTCTTTCACTCTTTCAGAAACTTGGCTACCAATGTGTGCCAATGACCTCTGCCCAATCACTCACTAAGATACCACATTCATACATAGGCAAGGCAGGAAGAACACAGCACTATGGAGCTTACATTGAAGTTAAACCTTATGTCTTATCAGTTATGGTTTATAAGATATCGCAAAAAGTGTTGTCATGAATTTCAGATGTTTCTAACTTTAAATTGATTGATTTTTTCCAGGAGGACACTGACCCCCAACTTCACGAGAGCCTGAGCATCGAGAACACACTGTGGGCCAGCACCGTGGTCGCTTCAGGTGGGTACAAGTCTACGTCTAGATTTTTGAGAGTTATGCATCTTAAAGGTGCACATTGTAATTTCTGGTGAGCGGTCCATCCCCTTCTTGTCTTTGTGGAAATGTTATTATTTTGCCTTGAATGTTCCGCAGTAATGCCGTTAAACTTTGTTTTCTTTTTTTTTTTCTATTTTTTATTGCTTCAAATTTAACCTGATTGGTCCTTCTGCTTGTCTCCATGGAGATGGATAACCACATCTCCATAGAGACAAGCAGATGACCAGAAAAGTTACATTTTGCACCTTTTCAGATTTACTTTTTAAAACCAACACAAACTGCCTTGAACCAAAGTTTGAAAAATGTTATGGCATGAGGTGAGTTTTGGGCAATAACATTCAATGCATAAACTTTCATCATAAAATAAACTATGAATACTTACCTTTTATTTTACAAAATTGACACTAAAAAGGTAATAATAACATCGTCTTGAAAACTATAGCTCAAAATCCTCCTCTATCATACCATCACATTGAATACCTCCTATTTCTCACCCTGACGTAATGCAGCGAGTGGTGGTTGTGACAGTTGAGAGAGTGGTTCTGTTCTGGGCCTCGGCCGCACATCGACCCGCGGTCTGACCCATAGCCTGACCTTCAACACAAA
This sequence comes from Periophthalmodon schlosseri, assembly GCA_000787095.1. Classification (NCBI taxonomy): domain Eukaryota; kingdom Metazoa; phylum Chordata; class Actinopteri; order Gobiiformes; family Gobiidae; genus Periophthalmodon; species Periophthalmodon schlosseri. The sequence continues at coordinate 26,891 of KN473573.1, forward strand.
CAGCTCCTCTCAACAGTTACATCATCTGCTGCTCAGGAATCTATCAAATCCCTAAACGCTCGGCTCCTCCAGTGGCAGGGAGGGGCTAAAGCAGGCTGCTTGTAGTCCTAGGAGACTGAGAAATATTTAGACAAGCTCAAATAAGGTTCACTCAATCAAACAACATTTATTTATCCATGGATTTAATAATGATGAAAAACCCTATTAAGAATGCTTAACAGGCAGGCCCAAGAGAATATATCAAATACGACACAGCTCAATTTGCTAATAACAAGGGGTTTTATCCAATTTAAACAAACTGCCCCTGTTCAAATTAAAGCTACCATACCACCATACCATAACAGTATTAGAAATTCAAAAGAAATTCAAAAAGAAAAAATATTACATTATAGTTAATTTATCTAAGAACATTTTCAAATCATTCTTTACTTGAAAATATGTGATTGCTCAATTTTGTTTTACTTTTTTTTTAATTTTGAGTTGATTAGTTCTGGTTTGATTTGATTAATTTAAAATTCTAATCGAGATCCAATCATTTGAAATTTAGCATGTTTATTTTTTTATTCAAGGAAGAAATTTGTCATTTTTTGATAAATTAACAAAATATGTGAAATACATTAGTTTGAGTTTTTCAAAAGGATAAAATAAAATGGAATTAAACTGAAATTGATCAATATGAGGAAAATAAAGTGGATTTTTGGGTCAATATCGCCCCTCTACAAAAGTATTTTTTAAGTAAATTTTTTTGGGTACCCCTCTACCTCTGGATCTGGGGCACTGGTGTAGTTACTCTGTTACGTGCCCTGTTCCAGCTGTGAAGAGAGATTAGTCTGTGCTGTATTCAAATTGAAACCTTTTGTACACGCTGAGACCACGGCCATTTGTCACACCCCTATTCAGTCTATCATTCATGTCCTGCTTTATTCTCATTAGGGGTCTATGGGCTTTAGGTGGGTACTCCCTGGATAGAAGGCAAAATAAGTGAAAAAAAAAAAAGAGGAAAAAGGAAAATACACCAAGGGAAATTATAATAAATTATGGTAATAACAATTAATTCTGAACAGGAACACTCAAAAGGAACAAGCTTTTATATATTTAAGTTGGTTGATATGAGGATTTTTTTAAAAATAGAAATTATTTGAGGAATTTAATTTATTTTATATACTTCTATAGTTTATCGATTTGAGAGTTTGTAACTGTTTATTAGCACCTTTTTCCCATTAGGCTCATGTAATATTAATGCTCTGTTAATCCTTTGTAATTGGACAGTCTAATGAATTGGCAAATAAAGATGGCGTCGTATTGACCCGGTTTATAAGCTTCCAGTGCTTCATTTAGGGTCTAAACGTATTAAAATCCTCCATCTTGGGCCCTTGTTGTGTTCCTTTGGTGCAGTTCATCTTACTTGACCAAGATTAGTGTTCGTTTGTTTACGTGGGGGAGGGAGAGGAGCAGGGGGGCAGAGGTGGGGGGGCACTTAATGAGCTACATTACTTTTCTTGTCCTGTGGTTGGCAGGCACCGTCATCGGGGTGGTGATCTACACCGGCAAAGAGACCAGGAGCGTTCTCAACACGTCCTACGCCAAAAACAAGGTGAATGCATGAACAGGTTTGGGGAATTCACGGACAAAACACAGACATTACTCAGTTTAGGGTTTTTTAGTTTGTATTTGAATATTTACATTTTAGATATAACTTCACTAATAACTTAACTACGGTAATAACAGATACTTACTTACTCCTTACTGTAAACAGCTAGGGTACTTCTCAGAGCTGTGTCAGAACTGAAGAAGCTACTTGGAAGGAGTAGCGAAACGTATTCACTGTCAAACCTTTGGTCCAGTTACAGAATTCAAGATTATTTTGCTGTTTTACTTCACATTTACTTGGTCACATTAATAATTCTTAATGTATTGTTTATTTTAAAGAAGGATCCTAGGTAGGGTAGGTGGCTATAAAGCTGAGCTAATGGGGATCCTAATAATAAGTTAGTCATAAACTAAACTAAGGATCTAATAACATGTCTACTTTTTAAAAAGGGAAATTGTCATAATGAATCTCCCCCATCATCACCATGTCAATTAAAATATCAATGAAGTGTCCATATAATTAAGTAGTATAATAAAGGTAAAGGGTGCACCATGATCCTGGAGACAGTTTCTCCAATGGCATTGATTGAAGGATGGGTCAAATGCAGGGGACACATTTAAAGCCTATATTAATTAGATTATTCTTAAGATTAAGACATTTCTCTGTGGAAACTTGTCCAGCTATGGAAGCCCTGAAGGGACATACTGTTGTCTTGTGCCCCTGTTGTTCTTCTCCATGCTGCTCTTCTCCAGTCGTGTACACCCTGAGACCTTTGATGACCAATAGCGTACCACCTACTTAAACACACTTAGGACACTCTACACATTATAAAGTACCTAATATAGACAATTGAAATTAGCATAAACGTGGGTGTAATTGGTTTAACACATAATTATAACTAACATCTATGTACACCTGTTTATTTACTGCTGCTCACATTTTTACAATATGGTTCACTTAGAAAAAGGTCTTCTGGGATTATCTTGATGAGTTATTAGATCAGTGATAAAAAGTAATTTCAGTATTAACGTATATCGTGATATTTTTCTGTTGCAATATATCGTACTTATTTTATGCAAAATATGTTATCGTGACAGGTCTACATCCATGTGTGTAATCTTATTCTGGTATTTTTATATTGCGCAATGGACCTTAGCTAAACCATGTCCAACAATGAACTTTTGTGGCGACAGAACACAAACAGCTCAAAAGTAGCATCTGTTCTGTGCTCCCTGTTGTGTCCCCTGCCTCTTATCACTAATCAATCACTTCCACAAGGTGCTTTTTTTAACCTTGACTTTCCAGATAAAGTTAGACCTGTCAATGCAAAAGGTCAGTGCTCGTGGCTAATTAACCAAAAGGGAAATTAGCTAACCAAGGATTTAAATGACATTTTCAGACAAAAGTTAATCCCACAGAATCCCCATTGAGTTTTTGTCCCCAGATCGAGGAGATTAATGAATATTTGTAAGATTTTGTCTGAAAGATTTGGACTGATAAACCCAGGTCAGCTGATAAAAGAATCAGAACATCTTAACTGCTTAAATTATATACGATCTACAGGAGGGATGTCAAGATATTACATTTTAGAGTTACGATTATTCTGTGACGACGTATCACAATTTTTATTATTAGTATTTACAATTTTCAACACCATGAACAAATAGCGAAAACCTTTCATTCGCATAGATCACCGTCATCTATGTAATTATGTTTATAAAATCAAACTTTCTGTATGATAAAATTACATGACATAAACCACCAGATTCAAAAAATCTTTTTAAATTTAAGTGTACCTTTTTGGGTGTAGATTGGGTTGAAATGCCTCTGAAATTCTTTCTTTAGTTACTATTTTAGTTCATATAATTACATTGTGATCTGATTAATCACAATTATGATAAACCAAACAATCTTGACTTTGCTAATCTAATTGTCTGCCGGCGAATTTACAATCTATGCATATCCTTTGGTTGACAAACACATTTTAAAACATTTTCAAAGTAGTCCCTGCAGAAACGGTGTTTACATAATAATTGGTTGTATTATTAATTTCTTTTGCCACCAACACCATTATAACTGGCAGGATGGGAGATGTGTCTTGCCCAAGGACACAGTGGTTGAGTTTTTAGGGCTGCAAGATTAATCGTAATTGAATCGAAACCGCAATTTGAATAAGCAGATTGCAAAGGCTGCGTTTTTAAAATGCCTCCATTTTTTTTCCAGAAAACTAAATATATTCTGCATAAAAACTGCTAACCCTGTTGTTAAGATCTGTACAAACATGTTCTGAAATGTGAGCCAGTTCAGTTGTCTTTCTGGACAAGTTTAAAATGTAAACGAGCTTAAAATGTGAACTTTCTGGACGAGTTTAAATCTTATTAAAACATAAATTACAAATCTAATCGCAATGTTTGTCAGAAAAATTGCAATTAGATGTTTTTCCCCAATTTTGTAGCTTTTCCAAGTCCAGCATTTTAAATGTTTTCTAATATTTTTACCATACTTATCGCTAAGATCTCTCAGTTCCTATTAGTGTCTTAACGTGGGCTTGTTTTTGACACCTGGGTCTTTTATTAAAGAGCTGATGCGGTTGGGCGAGTGTTTTGTGTAGCCTCGACAGCTGAGAGGAATTCAATATTTCAAGGAGATGATGTCTGAAGTGCCAATACGGGACTGGGGAAAGTCGATACAATGTGGTCCACTGCGACTGCTGCGTTTTGGGCTCTTATAATCTGTTGTGACACTGTCCTGGACAAAGGCAGGGGCTGATCAATGCCCCTGGACCGACTTAGACCCACTCTTTGTTTGAGAAGGAGAGACAGACCCCATCAAACAGAGGAGACAATGTAATCTGACAAAAGGCTATCCTCAATACAGACTGGCTAATTTGAACATGGCCACAATTCAATACTCGCCCCGCCCAGCTTTAAGTCATAAGAGAAGTAGTTTACTGAGACCTCAAAAATCAATCTGAAATGTAAATACAAATTTATATCAACACCTAAATATGTGAGATCGTATTTGTAGCGTTTGTCTCTTTCTAGTTTTGGTTGGGAAGTTATTGTATGCATACCCCAACAAACCACAGTAATTGTTCAGCTTTATCCAACAAGAGGAGAAATTTACAAAGTACAGTTTTATAATTTGGTACCACTTTTTAATAACACCTTCTATAGCCTTAATAAAGGTTTAATTTATAATGAACAAATGGTTTATTAATATTTATTTTTCTTATTGAATAACTACTTAAATAAGAGGTTAGAGTTAAGGGTTAATTAAGTAATTACTAAGCCTGAATCTTTCTTAATAAACTATTTGTTCGTTATGAATAAAACCTTTGTTCATATTTTACTAAGGCGACTATTAAGAGTGTAGTTGTTATAAACTGCTACCCCTTTTGTTTGCTAATCTACTCAGTACCACAGTATCTATGATTTTTTTGTATACATTTTTTTTTACTTGACCCATTCTATACAGCGATTACCCATGAACTACAAGAAGCTAGTTGGTGTCCATGACTATAAGTTATGTATGCATTTTACTACAGGGCAATAAAGAAAGGGACAATTCTCTCCAGTTGCTTCTATGTTTTTGTTTGGACAATAGTGACAGTTGATCAATCCAAGTGGACAGACACAAGCGCTTTCTTTGTTTAAAACACTTTGACAGACCACAATGTTACTTGACAAAAGACTATTACTGAGTTTATTTGAACAAATCCACAATCCAATACTGGCCTGTCTGCTTTTTAAACAGTCTCAGGCAGTGGAGTTGTTTACCGCTTGTAAATCAATTTCACTTAATTTTCTGGACCTGACATGAACCAAACTGCACTACTTACAAACCACTGAATATTCATGCTCTCTAAGCCTTTATCAGATTTCACACATATGCAAAAATACAAGCCACACACAGGCAGACCCAATCTTTCCTTTCACTTTTAATAGCCCTGCGATGAATGGGCTAAAATATGCACTTTTATTCATTGATCGCATCTTTAGCTTGTGGTAATTGAGTCCTTTTCCCATTGTCTGAATGAATAATGACTTCATCCGATCCCTGGCAAAAGCTTGGAAAGTTTAGACTGGCCATTGTCCGCAGCGAGGGGGATGCACTGTGCTCTCTCCCCTCCTCTCTCTGTCCCGTCTTAATTTTTCTTCATTTTAATCCACCCCAAACCCCCTATTTTTCTCAATAGCTCAACCATGAACCATGTTAAGGAGGCACCGGCTTGGAACGGCGTCCCCGCCCCAACTCTCAATCTCTGGTACACTGTAATTTAGTTTGGGTTCGAATTAAGATGTACAAAGTTGTTTTAGCAATAATACATAGAAAAATACTATAAAGTTCAACCAACAAAATTGAATTCAATTTGAATGCACGCAGATTTGTGAATTTTACGTAGATAATGGCACAAGTATTTGCATCATAAAACTCATGTTGAGGTTTAAGCCTTTACCAAATACCATGAAAGGGATGCACATGGACTACAGTCAGAACAAAACAAGGTCCAAACCCAGTCTAAACAAGAACTTACATAAAATAAGAATAAAACTGAATTTCACAGCTTTCAGAGGCCAGAGTTTTGCTATCACACCCCTGCTGACAACAACTAGCATGCTAATAGCACCAGCGTTACTTCCTGGCAGACAATAAAAATGTGTTGAGTAGACAGCACAAATCTGTCTCAATGTGACCCTAAGTTTTTACAATAATATATCTGTAGGGGTAAGGACAAATTTTACTTTATTGTACAGAAATAAGTTACTCAGTCCACGCACCACAGTTTGGAATCCCTCACACTAGAGGAATGCTTGATCTTGATTTTGCACACAGCCAGTCCCTCCTCCCTCCCCATTTTCTCTTCCTCCTTGTTCTTTTATTTGCCCGGGTACCGATGTTATGTTGTGCTGTTTTTGTAAGCGTGGTGCGTCTCTTGAAAGGGGCTCTTTGTCGCTCCAGAAAAGGGGAAGGCTGTTGCTTTATTTGACGTCTTTTTCCCACATGCTCCATTGGCTGCAACAGACACTCGAAAAATAAAGGACAACCCTGACCCATTTCTTTGTCCAATTCAAACTCAAGAAGCATCTCAATATGGGAACTCTCTATTTATTCTTCTGCCCCTTCTGACCCCCCTGTGCATTCAAGGAGGAAGTAAAGCTGTTTGTCTGTTTTTGGGTTGGGTTTGGTAAATACATTTCTACAATTCATGGTTTTTGAATAGAAAAATTAAATCACATCTTTTCCTAGTGAGTTATGTCGCAGAAGCAAAGATAATTGAAGTGAGTATAATTTTACTGTTCAAACATTTTTGAAAGAGTTTGTTGTTGCTGAAATAGCTAAAACATTTCCCCAATTAATAATTGTACTTCATGGCTTCTGTGGTAAGTAATCCCATTATAAAAAACAAAACAAAATGGCTGCCAACATATGCACATTTTTTTTGGGGAGAACAGGCATTATTCAAAAACTTGGGCATTTTTGTAATTTATATGAACTGAGAAGTAAATCAGACAACATTTTATAGAAGCAACCACCTTACTTAATAATGCTATATTTGACCAGTTTCATTTCTTGTGTCAGGTGGGCCTTCTGGACCTGGAGTTGAACCGTCTGACCAAAGCGCTGTTCCTGGCTCAGGTGGTGCTGTCTGTGGTGATGGTGGCTCTGCAGGGCTTCAGTGGGCCCTGGTTCAGAAACCTCTTCAGATTCGTTGTGCTCTTCTCATACATCATTCCCATCAGGTCAATATCACACATTACAATATACATGCAAATATGGAGTACCTTTTAGAATTGGTCTACTGATAAAGTTTGGTCTGTGTGTATTTTTAGTTACCCAAGTTGTGTAATTGATATTCACTAAAAATGCAGACATCCAGCTTTCATTTGAGTATATTTACCATATTACCAGAGTTAAATAAAACAATGAGGTAAAAGATTGCATTTTATGTTTTTTTTAATTTTTATATTTTATATTTGGGTCTTACAGTGTGAAATGTCAATGCATGCTTCAAATTAAATAATGCCATTTCAGTTTGATTCATAGTGATGTGAAAAAAGTATTTCTAATCATAAAACAATAATTTAACACAATGACTATCTGCATGTATATTTTAAACAATTTTTTCCCAACTTTAAATGTCTAAAATGGGTTTGTTTATTTGTTTTCCTAGTTTGCGAGTGAACCTGGACATGGGGAAGGCGGCGTATGGCTGGATGATTATGAAGGATGAGAACATTCCAGGGACTGTGGTGAGGACCAGCACCATCCCAGAGGAGCTTGGGCGACTGGTCTACCTCCTGACGGACAAGACGGGTACAATCAAAGGATATTATAGACAACAGACGTTTATTGTCCCTGGTATAGCTAACTTTCCTGGGGTACAAATATTAGCTTTCTTGGGGAGAGTCGCAGTTAATGGGTATCTGCACTTGTTTAAATTCTTAACCTATTGGTCAAATCCACATGACAGATAGATAGAAAAGTGTACACCTTTTTATTTTAGAATTTTAATAGATTAGGAAACCATAAAATGTATAATTGGTTCCTTTCACTTAAATTGGTGTACTGTAGACCTAGGCAAATTTTATGGATTAACAAGGGAAATTATTTGGATATAGTGGCTCAGCAAATACAATATTAAGAGCTAAACATAAATTGTTAAGAGCAAATCTAATAGTAATAAAAACTGTGCACAAACGACCGTATTTTCCGGACTAAGTCGCACTTTTTTCATAGTTTGGCCGGGGGTGCGACTTCTACTCAGATGCGATTTATATGTGAAATATGTTTTTTTCTTTATTATTATGCATTTTTTGGCTGGTGCGACTTATACTCCAGAAAATACGGTACACAATTTTCTGTAAACCCTGTAAAAAAAAAAGAAATCTTGAGACATTTTAAATAATTCTGCTCCAACCCCATTCATGTCTGTCCCATTCACCTGTAATGACCTGCTTGTGTCTTTACTAATGCAGTACACAGTGATGTTAGTGATGGGCTGCTGAGGTGGTCCTAACACTGCCCTCTGTCTCTGCTGATCCTGGCCTGTATAGATTAGCTGTGAGCTCCATTAATCTGAGTAGAGAGGCAAAGCACGCACAAACCCCAACAAACAATCAATGCATTAGATTCGGTTATCCACGTTTCTCTAATGTTTGGAAGTTAGACCCCCTTATCAGCCCCATGTGTCCTATCAGCACACAGGCATTAAATAAAGTTATAAACCTGTTTTGGAACCTCAGTGCGAGTGAGAGAACATGCAGTCCATTTTGATAATTTGGTTACATCAAGTGTTGTCTCAATACATTTCAAACTCTTTTTCATTGCAAGTGACAAGGCTTGATACTCACAATTGATACTTCACACATTTTTGGCAATATAATGTATTTTTTCCCACAAAATTATAGTAGTATATGTTAGGTTTGGGCACTTTTTCCCCTGTTTTTTAACTGCCTACATTTTTGTAGTATTTTTTTCCCAGTTTCAGTTCATAGAACTTAGTCCATTTTTTTTCTTTTTGTTATTTATAGTTAGTCATTAGTTGACTTAGAATTTTTGCCTGTTTTTGTATGTCTTTGGTAAAGTATTATTTTCATAGTAGCATTTTAATATTATCATGTGGTCTAAGTTTGGTTATAGATCTAGACCAGGGGTTGGCAACCCGCGGCTCTGGAGCCGCATAGGGCTCTTTTATCCTTAAATCACATTTTATTATTTTTCGTCGTTCAAAATAAGCGTCACCCTCGCGGATGCCGGTGTAACCCCGCTCATGCCTCACAGACGACAGCTCACAGTCCTGCGTAAAGATACAGCCCCGATTTGCAGACGCTGTGCAGAGGTTCAGGAGCAGAAGTCTCTGTAGCACTTCATGCAGGTGTACGTCAACCTGATCTGGAGCTGGCTGACATAGCTGACAAAGATATGTGGGTGTCCAAATTCAAATGCTTGACAGAGGATCTTGAAGATATTGCCCGTCAGAAGGCCACTCTTGGAAAGAATCACAAATGGAGTGATATTGAGAACCTTCCAAGACCGGACAAACTTGTGTTTAAAACATAGAATTCCATCCCCGACACCTACATGAACATGAAGAAATATGCATCTGGAGTCCTGTCGATCTTCGGATCTGCTATTCTCCATGTTAAAAACAAACACCGCTTACGCCTCACAGACGACAGCTCACAGTCCTGCGTAAAGATTAAAGTGATTTCTACAGCCCCGATTTGCAGACGCTGTGCGCAGAGGTTCAGGAGCATAAGTCCCATTAACCAGGTGAAATAAATATTTATGCAGACATTTTGCTTCATAGATTTCATAGGCAACACACTATAGTTGTTTATACAAAGCGAAAAGGTAAAAAAAAAACAATATATACAGTGTTATCGTCATTTTAGATGTCAAAAAGTATTTGCGGCTCCCAGTGTTTTTTTTCTGTGGAAACTGGATCCAAATGGCTCTTTGGGTGTTAAAGGTTGCCGACCCCTGATCTAGACCATTCTTAAACTATCCAGGAAATGTCTTTACTTGGCCACCCAGAGCCACTTCACAAAACTTTACAAAGATGTAAGGGTCTGAAACCACACCCTGTCTCCCTGTTTTCATATAGCTCTGATTGACAGGTGGTTTAACCAGTTGGAGAGATGCATGCTCTGTGTTAAAACAAACATGGTGGAAAGTTATATATTTTGTTCTGAATGTTATGAGAATTTTTGAGAGGAGATGTCTTCTACATTTCAGAGACTCAGATAATAATAACTAAAGATGTTGAAATTAGGCTGAAGTAAGATGACAGCAGTGATGTCCCAGTAGTGATACTGTTTCTCTTGAATATTTGACCACAATGCTCAAAATTGTCACTATAAAACCTTCTTTTGATTTTCAGGAACACTGACACAGAATGAAATGATCTTTAAGCGGCTTCACTTGGGAACAGTGTCCTACGGCACCGACACAATGGACGAGATCCAGAGCCACATCATACAGTCTTATGCATTGGTGAGCTCATTAAAATATCATATATACTTACCTGGGTTACTCTGGCTATAACAAATCCAATGTTTTTTATCACTTACTTATCACATCAGTAATTTCTTCTACATTTTTATAGTGTTGTTTTGATAATAAAATTTCAGAATCAATTTTTACATTTATATGAAAATGCTTGATACGAATTTCAATACTACAATTATACGCTACCTGGCCAAAATAAAAGTCGCGACCAAAAAAAAGGTCCCACACTCTTAATATTTCGTTGGACCGCCTTTAGCTTTGATTACGGCACGCATTCGCTGTGGCTTTGTTTCAGTAAGCTTCTGCAGTGTCACAAGATTTATTTCCATCCAGTGTTGCATTCATTTTTCACCAAGATCTTGCATTGATGATGGCAGAGTCTGACCGCTGAGCAAAGCCTTCTCCAGCACATCCCAAAGATTCTCAATGGGGTTAAGGTCTGGACTCTGTGGTGGCCAATCCATGTGTGAAAATGATGTCTCATGCTCCCTGAACCACTCTTTCACAATTTGAGCCCGATGAATCCTGGCATTGTCATCTTGGAATATGCCCGTGCCATCAGGGAAGAAAAAATCCATTGATGGAATAACCTGGTCATTCAGTATATTCAGGTGGTCAGCTGACCTCATTCTTTGAGCACATACTGTTGCTGAACCTAGAGTAATTATCCAATAGGAGGCTCGTACCTATTTGCTTAGTTAAATCCAGGTGGCGACTTTTTTTTGGCCAGGCAGTGTATTTAATCATTATTTAAACTAGTATCCAAACTAGATACTTAGTTGAATTGAAAAATACATTCCAAAGAGGATTTAAAGTATCAATTATTATCTTTTTATCGTTTTTTTTATTGACTGTTTGAACAGATCCATTGTACTGCGTTGTGTCCTTGGGCAAGACACGTCACCCATCTCATCCTATATAAATGTATAGTAGTGTACAGTTTGAATGAACAATTCAGTGTAAAAGTATTTGAGTGTCTAAAAATACATTTTTGCTTTATTATTCATTTTAAAAGCTGAGTGAATAAGACAATTTGATTTAAATGTGTATAGTATATTTGACAGTACACATTTCTGTTTCTGTTATGGGAGTCTGTGGAGGGTTGAAGAATAATGAAAGCAGTTTGTTGTATTGACATAACATGACATCCTCCAGTAAAAGAGGCATGTTGTTATTCATCAGCATGTCCTCCCTGAGCGTACTGTAAGTGTGGGCCTCTCCGGGTGGTTAGGGGGGCCATGACTAAATGATATTGTTGAGTCTCTGCTCCAAACAGCTGCTGCTCTCACAAACCATCTGTGCTGGGCCTTTTACACAACAGTCACAGTGGAGCAGAGCAGGGAGTACAACTGATAGTATTTACTGTGACAGAGTTTATAAGTCAGGTGTCATGGGGAAATGGAAATATTTTGTGTGTTGGCGATTTAAAGGTGCACTATGTAACTTTTCAGGTGTAGGGTCCGCCATCTGCTTGTCTCTATGGAGAGGTTATTACTTTGCCTGGTGTCTTCAAAAGTATGGCATTAAATTTGTCTTATCTCCCTGGAGACAAGCAGGCGACGCCACCAGGCCAAATTGCAGGTCAGATCTGTGGCAAGGCAACCATGCTCACAGTAAGAATGAATGTCTGTAATTGAATAAATGCAAGATAGATCAGTTTAATGCTTTACTGTGGAACATTCCAGGCAAAGCAAAAAGATCTCCATGTAGACAAGCAGGTTTTTACAACATCCATAAATCTCCTCTTTGGTCTTCCTTTAGGCTTCCAGTTTAACCCATGTTCAAAACAGCAAACACAAAATTCTTCAATTAAACTGTATACAAACTAAAATATTGCTCTATATATATCTTTAGTGCAGTTACCAGGCAAATTACAAAAAAGGATATGCATCTGTTTGAGGTCCAGTCACCACTTAAATGTGTGAAACCATTGTAGATCTTTCTCATTTGTTCTTGATGAAGGTTGTCATGTTTTGTCCTTTTTCTTACTGTGGGACTGTGTTATGATAAACGCGTCAGTGGCCACAGCTGCTGGTGGGCTGTCGGCTGTACTGTTAAATAGATGGGCGACATTAAAAGGCCCTTAAAGCAGATATGACAGGATAAATATGGTGATACACTCTCCCCACTGAAAAGCTGTCAAAGTGAATTATCCACCAGGCTGAGGTTAAAGACACTGTCACATCATGTACAGACACAAGGGAGAGGACATAACTGGACAGGGGCTAGGTCAGGGACTGTCTGTAAGAGAATATCAGTGATAAGTGAGAGGTCTAACTGGCTGGCTTTAAAATTAGCATATGGATTTTGTGGTGCATTCCAAATTTTAAAGGTGAGACTATAACAAACATTTACTTGTGTGGTATACCTCTCTTCACACTGCACGCTTATGCCACATTACTGTAGGTTTCTGGCTTGTCAAGGCCTCTCAAAGAGCTACACTGTAGTCATTATTCATTCACTCCATACTCTGAAGCCACAGCTGCCCTGGGGTAGACTGACGGAAGCAAGGCTGCCAATCTGCGCCATCAGCCCCTCGGACAACCACACTCACTCACACACCACTTTCATACTAGGCAAGGTGGGTGAAGTGTCTTACCTAAGGACAAAATGAAAGAACTCCAAACTGGAATTGAACCTCTGACCTTTGGGTGCTCTTTGGGTGCTCTTTGGGTGCTCTATCCACTGAGCCATTGTCTTTCCAAAAAACATTTCAGTACTAAATGTGAATTTGAGTGTCTTTAAATAAGATTATTACAATTAATATTTTATTATAAATTTAAATTCTTTCCAGGTGCCACCCCAGCCCTCCAATGGCAGCAGCAGTGGAGCCACCCCGTCCAGGAAGCCCCAGTCGTCAGGTCCAAAAGTGCGTAAGTCTGTGAGCAGCCGGATCCACGAGGCAGTGAAGGCCATTGCTCTGTGCCATAACGTAACACCCGTGTACGAGAGCCACGGCAACGGAGAGCCCGAGACCACCGAGGCCGACCAGGACTTCAGCGATGACAATCGCACCTACCAGGCCTCAAGCCCAGACGAGGTGAGGCTGTCCGTTAATCTGCTTGTCTGTTATCTTTTTTGTTCAAAAATGGGTATGGGACATTTTTTAACCCTACATGTAGGACGCGAGTCTGACCTTAGCTAATGATGAGGAGAAAAAAGTTGATATGTCTCCTTTAATATATGGTTAGGTGAAATGAAACAGGGTTCTTTTGTTCCCTTTGCTATACACAGTTTTTTCCTCCTGAAGTAGAGCAATAAAAATCAGGAGCATCGCCTTTAATTATACATGCTTCTTTCCACATTTTACAATATACCCGGAATTCTATTTCTATTCACACATTTATCACAATTTTTGAACACTACATCTGAATAATAATAACAATTTTTACTCCACCTCTGAGTAGCAGGGGTGACTTTACAGATAAATCCAGTCTCTTTCTTCACCTGTCTGCACTGTCCCTCCCACTTTGATGTTTATATTTATTTATACCTTTGTCCACTTCACTCTTTTGTCCAGCGCCACTCGGATTGATCAATATTTAATTTTCTCAGAGACGATGCACGCTGTGGGTCTATAGTATTCTTTGTCTCTCATCCTGTCACCTCAGTTTCATCGACTGCACTTTGTCTCATCTTCGTTGTTGATGTTGAGTTTGTTTTAGTTTGTTTAGCTCCTTGTTGTAATACTCTAATGTAACAAGGCGTTGTCGAGGAGATGTAGGTGGTAGGTCACTGGGGTCGCGGAAGGGTCACCAAACCTGCTGCATTGGGACAAATTCCCCACATGTCCTTTGAACCCTGTGATGTCAGAGACTACAGCGTGTAATTGTTAGGTTTAATAGCCATTTATGTAGTAAAGTGTTTTTTTACAGTGCGCTTGATGTTTTTAAGTTGCATTGTAAAGGTGAACTTGTATTGCTTTGCCTAGAATGCTCCGCAGTATGGCATTACCCTTATCTGTCTCTATTGAGAAAAACACATGTCACCAGGTGAAGGTACAGATTAGATCTGTGGAGAGGTGACTCATGGTAGAATTTTTTTTTTTTTTTTTAAGGTAGTTTTTGAACAATAAAAATAATACCATAGTGTGGCACATTCCTGGCAAAGCAATCAGATCTGTGGTGCAGGCCCTCCATCAGAAAAGTCACATAGTGCAACTTTAACTTGCTGTTAAATTAATAGGTTTCTTGTTACTGTGTTGTTAGTTCATGCCCTACTTAAGGTGGTACTTAGTGGTATAGACTCAACTGACAGTAATTAGAGCAATAAGCAGCATTATTACTGGGTCTCAGAAGACATTATAACATTCTATAGGCTAGCAATATTTAATACAAATGGGGGGGATAGTTATAAATGGTTCTAGGGTCTAGTCACTAATAGAAACACACACCCTGCATATTTAGGCTGTGTTCTTCACTCAAATTGAAAACCCTCTGCTCCATCTTATGATGTCATGTGGTAATACAGGAAGTGCTCTACTGTGTTTTGAAACTCCATACATCTTCACTAGAATCGCTTGGAACATTTCAGCCCTGGAATTACTGAAATCTCCACCGAACAAAAGGTAAAAGGCTGTTTACTTAAGAACTACCACTTCATGGCATCACAAGGTGGAACAGAGCATATTGAGCTTTAGAGATGTAGACAAAACACAACTCCAGTTATGTTTTTGATGAGGTAACAACATTATAATATGGCTAAAAGCTCAAGAGTCAATTTAGCATGATATAGGACCTTTAATTTTAAATTAACTAATTTCAAATTAATACATAGTTTGTTGTTGTTATTTGTCTAATCATGATTGTTATTTTTTCTTCCCTTTAACTGTGACTTAAACATCTAAATAAAGTGCTGAAATAGACCCGTAGCAGGTTCAGTCACTACTGCTTCCTCCTCTGCTCTGTGTAATGACTCGCAGATGTGTGTTAGTAAATATAGGCAGCTCTTTCTCTGTGCCTCAAAGGGGAGCAGGAAAAATGATGGCTATTAACAGGAAGTCCCAATTTGTAGGTCAGAGTATAATAACAAGCGCTGAGTGTTTAAATTGAAAATGAAGCCATTGAGGGTGGAGTGGTGCGCAGCTGAGCTCTGAAGCCGAGGTTCCTGTGCAGAGAAAAGAGGAAGAAAACTGAAAACACTTGTGTGTCGACAGCTGAAGAGACTCAGCTCTCTCCCAGGACCAAGCATCACAGGGCTGGACTATTATACATTTATATAGTGTTACATAAAACATGTGTATGGGATATTTACAAACTTTTAAGTCAGTGAAATTAAGATCTATGAGGGTTTGATATCCGTACTTGGATGAACAATTGTATATGATTACACAATGTTACTGCATTGCATTATTGGATAGTAATTTTGCTTTGTTGTCAGATCGACAACACTGTTATTACTATAAAAATGGAATTAAAAGTATTATGGCTATTTTCAACTGGGTTTTCAGACAACATGATGCATGTGTCTTCAGTCAATTATAAAGTAAACCACTTGAGAATATTTATTAATAAGGATTTCATTTCTTATTTTACTCATTCTACATATTTGTTCTTAATTGCCTGTGGGTATTTCCGATATTGTTATAAAAAGGAGATAATGATAATGTTGAACCAGCATCTGCGCTCATAAAATGTAATTACATTTTGCAAACATAAAAGTACCCTTTTAATACTCGTGACTTAAAACTGGACTTGATGTTTCTCTATTCCCCTCTAATGTTGTTTATCTTCCTGCCTGTAGGTGGCGCTGGTGCGGTGGACAGAGAGCGTGGGTCTGACCCTGGTGAACCGTGACTTGGGCTCTCTGCAGTTAAAGACCCCCTCAGGACAGATCCTCTCCTTCCACATCCTCCAAATCTTCCCCTTCACATCCGAGAGCAAGAGGATGGGCATCATCGTCAGGGTGGGACATACAACACATGCTTTTTTATTTATCTTTATATTTTTCTTTCTGTTCTTTCTGTTCTCTTATTCATTGCACAACCCTATGGAGACATGATAGTTTGTTGTTTGCTAAGGACATTATGTTCTGCAACCATTTGTTCATTTTGATAATTGAATTGCAACAAAGATTGCTGCTCTTTCATATTCAAAGATAGTTGACACAAAAGAAAATTGTTTTGTGACAAAGAGTGAAGACATTTTGCCACTCATCCATGTAGCTTCTTCAGTTCTGACAGGGTTCTGGTAAATCACTGCCTTGTATCTGTCTGAAGGGAGGAGCTAACTACAATGAAACATACACACCCTAGTTGTTTACAGTTTGGAGTATCTGTTATTAGTTAAATCCATTGACGACTGAGGGATTACACAGACAAAGATAGTTGTGTTCACCGTAGCTTCATGAAGTGTGTTTGTTGTGTTGTTAAATCTTAAATATTGTGTGTTCTGTTGCAGGAGGAGTCGACTGGAGACATCACTTTTTACATGAAAGGGGCAGATGTGGCTATGGCCAGTATTGTCCAGTACAACGACTGGCTTGAAGAAGAGGTAACAACTTTTAGACTTAATGTCTGGCATCTTTCTCCCCACAAGTTGGGATGTATGTTAATCGATTGACTCGGTAACCAGGATTATTCAGCAAATCAGGTCAAGTAAGAACTAAAAAATAATAATTGGCACTATTTTAGATGCAAAAATAAAATGCTCTAAAAAGCCTAAACCTGAATGGCTGCTTAATTAATTATAATGAGTCTGTTTATCACTTTAACTTTACTTTATCATTCAGAAACCCAGGCACATACCACAGATGATGTCAATAATTGTGAATATTCAGAAAACAGTTTTTTCTCACAGTAGTAAAAGAAAAATTCATGGATCACACGGACCTCTTCTCACAGTAATCGTAACACAAAAATTTGATAACATCCCTAACTACGAATAGCAACATTTAGTCTAAGAGCTTTTTTCTAAGGCAACACAAATGCCCCATAATATACAAACAGAGCATATCAAGACGTACATTCCCTTAAACTCACACCTACAGTCACAGCCCTGTATATTCATGACATTCATCTGGATCCTAACAGACTAGAACAGACTAGACCCGCTTGATGTCGGACGCTCTCTTCTCGTGTGCATATGTTCATAATTATATTGGCATTATTGAGCCTGTTACAACCGCGGGCAGCTGTAGATTTAATTAGTGACCTAGATAAAGTTGCAGTAATTACAGTATGTCATATTCAACGCAATGGAGTGTTGCTGCTAATATGCCCTTTGTCAAATCGTCCAGCTCAACAGTCAATATCCAATCAACATTTCCCCCAATGCTGTTTCATATGAAAAATAAACCGCCCTCCGCCCCTCTGTTTTAGCATGTGTCCTCTTTTTATCTCCAGAGGCACTAAATACGCCATAGATTTTTACTGTTGGAAATAATATGTTGCTATTGACAACCCTGTGGAGTGTCGTTATTGGCAACAGTTCATGTTCAAAACAGCATCTGCTAATTAGTGACCTCAATAAAAGCTCCATGGGTTTGTATTGTATGAAGGATAATTGATTATGTATTATATGTGTTTTGTGTTCTCAGTGTGGGAATATGGCCAGAGAAGGACTGAGGACTCTGGTTGTGGCCAAGAAGTCCTTGTCTGAAGAGCAGTACCAAGATTTTGAGGTAAAAGTGAAAACAGAAATATTGACAAGCATGTGAACTTTTTTTTATTAAATGACGTAATCTTTATCAAAATTCACCTATTTAATATGTGTTTCAGATGAGGGCTTGGATATGACAAAAAAATTAATACATTTTTTCCCTCACATTGATCAGTCACACATTTTTATTTGATTTTATTTAAAGTCAGGGAATTCCGTATTAATTCCCTGAACAAAAACAAAAAAAAAAACCAATACAGACTTTTAATCATTGCCATTTAAAAGACAAAAATTTCGAATATCTTCCTTCAAAGTCTGAACTCCGCTTCAAACCACATGCTTTTCACAATTTTACGATTAAAATTGTGTTCATTGGACAGTCCTATTTGAGATTGAGGAGAACAGTAAAAATATTTTACTTTCAAAGTGTAATTACAAAAAGAGGCTTTGATCAAATACACAGGCAATATAAAATATAAAAGTAAACTTCTCAGATGTTCTTAGTTGTAAAGAGTTGAATAAATAACTTCTATGACTCATTATAGATACAAACTAACTACCGGTACTAAAGTGCTTGTTCTTCTATTTATTGCAGCTCATATTTTAATGATATTGTAAATGTAGAATATTTTTTAGACTGGGATAAACAATTAGTGTGAATATTATCGTTTATCGTCTGTTTTCTTCAGCAAATATATTGTACTTCAAAATGAGTTATAGTGACAGACCTATTTGTCTTCACTTCAGAGCCGATACAACCAGGCGAAGTTGAGCATCCATGACCGCGGGCTGAAGGTGGCGGCAGTGGTAGAAAGTCTGGAGCGGGAGATGGAGCTTCTGTGTCTGACCGGAGTGGAGGACCAGCTCCAGGCCGACGTCAGGCCCACACTGGAGCTGCTCCGGAACGCCGGCATCAAGGTCTCAGTTTACTCACCAGACTAAGTCAAAATAAAAACCTAACATAGACAAAACCAAGATTAAATTAGGACTAAAATAATAAATGAAGTCTATTTTGCCGTTATTGCAGTATATTTAGTTTATTTGCGATATTATAATAATAATGCCTTAGTCTTATATTGTGCTTTTCCAGACACTCACTGTTTACAATTTGGGGCATTAATCATTCACTCCACACTCGGTGGTGGTAAGCCACTAAGTACTGGTAGCTTAGACTTTACTAAGATACTAGACTTTACTAAGACTTTACTAAGATACTAGCCACAGCTTCCCTGGGGCAAAGTGACTTAAGGGAGGCTGCCAATCTGTGCCATCGGCCCCTACAACCACCATCAACAGTCGTTCACACGCCGCATTCATTCTAGGCAAGGCAAAGTGAAGTGTCTTGCCTAAGGACACAATGACAGATTTTGCCACTGGCACCCACTGTGGCACCTGGTGTCCCAGCAGTCTCTCATCCAAGTACTAACCAGGCCCAGCCCTGCTTTGCCTTTGAGATCTGACGAGATCAGGCTTTGACAAGGAGGCCACAACCAGTTTGATATCACCGCCAATATTGCAATATCAGTACTTATTTTGATATATTTTGCAGCCTTAATGGGAGTTGTTGTTACTCAATTAAGTATTTGAGTTACATTTTGTATTACAAAAAGTTAAGTTTAAATGCTTCTTGGTGGAGGAAATTTGAGCTCTACAATGATCAGAATGAGTCTGGTGAAAGGGATGAAGAAACAATGTGACATGGTTCAGAGCTCCAGAAGTTAAGCACATTGTAGGGTCATTATTTATTACACGAGTCAAGTTATTTTGAATGCATTGAATGACTGTACTGTTATTGCCATTTGACCTGGGTAGGCTAAAGACCTTCACCAGTTTTTGAAAAAGGGACATTTTGTTTTGATTCATTCTTACTGAGAAGTGCTAACTTTTAATTTACTCTTTCCAGATTTGGATGTTGACTGGTGACAAACTTGAGACAGCCACCTGCATCGCTAAGAGCTCTCACCTCGTCTCCAGGAACCAGGACATCCACGTCTTCAAACCCGTACGCTTCTCTCCTCCCTCTCCTCTCTGTGGTCACTATAATAATGCGTAATACTTAAGCAGAACATATTAGACTCTTGTGTTGGTGTTGTTGTGGCTAATCGTGTTATGCTAATATGCTAATGATATGCTAATCGTGAGTTGTGGCTCTTGAACAGGTGTCGAACCGCGGAGAGGCCCATCTGGAGCTCAACGCCTTCAGGAGAAAACACGACTGTGCCCTGGTCATCTCCGGAGACTCACTAGAGGTGCCATGCTCCTCCATTCAAACTAACTGCACGCTGTGATGTTAGACAGATGCGACAAATGAGCAGACAGAGGAGGGTTTAAGAAGTTTGGAAACATTTGGTTGGCGTAAGAACGTGGATAAGAACTTTCATAGTCATTGATTTAAACTTTGTAGTTGGTTTGGGGATTGCACATTGGTTAGACTTTGACTTGAGAATGCCATTATATCCCTTCCATTTATTTATAATGTATTTACAATTCTAGATGTTGAATTGCACATAAATGACTTGAAAAAGATACATTCTTATTGTGAGCAAGCTCGCCTCTCCACAGATCTGAGATGTAACTTGGCCTGGTGGTGTCACTTGCTTGTCTCCACGGAGATGGATAGGTCTGAAGTCATTCTGTGGAACACTCCAGGCAAAGTAATAACATCTCCATGAAGATAAAGTAACAGATCCACCATCAGAGAAGTTACCTAGTTTGAAAAATGTTCTTATTAATTCATCTTACATTGGACAAATACTGACGTCGAGCTGCTTAAAGTAAACAGGCAATACATTACATGGTCCCTTCTCTATGTTTAATATATAGAGCTCATGTGAAAACCAGCGTCACTCAGAAAAACTATTACCACAAGTGTCTAATGTCTAGCAATTAACTCTGCATTTTACGTTTTAGTGCGTTACATTTAACTGTCTCTTTTCCCAGGTGTGTCTGCGGTACTATGAGCACGAGTTTGTGGAGCTGGCCTGTCAGTGCCCAGCTGTGGTCTGCTGTCGCTGCTCTCCCACTCAGAAAGCTCAGATCGTCACTCTACTACAACAGCACACGGACAACAGGACCTGTGCCATCGGTTAGACTTCATATATACGTCCTATTTATGTTTGCAGTAACAGCTTTAACAATACACGGTACATTCTGTCTAATAGGAATTAGAATGCTTTATATCCACAAGGGGGCAGTCAAAGCAAGGATTTTGTGTTGTGAATGTAGCTGAAAGTTCATATTTTTCCTGCTTTTAAATGTGCGCTGTGTAACTTTTCTGGTTATGGGTGGGGTAGGGCACCTACTTGTCCTCATGGAGAATGTATTGCTTTGGCAAGAATGTTCCACAGTGTGGCATAAATCGTGCATTTATTAAATTACAGATCTGACCTGTAACTTAGCCTGGTTGTACCATCTGCTTGCCTCTGTGGAGATAAGACATTTAACGCCATACTGTGGAAAATTCCAGGCAAAAAAATCTCCTTTGAGACAAGCAGGTGGCAGATCCTCTGCCAGAATGTCATTTCTATGTATGATTTTTAAGCTGCTCACATAAACATATAACATATAAACAATGTTGAACAGTATGTCTGTGTAAGCCGTCAGTCGTCCAGGTATGATCCATAGTAAAAGAAAAATTGAAATCTGTCAACTGGACAAAAAGTTGTAGTGAAGACGTTTTGCTGCTCATCGAAGCTGCTTCTGTAGTGAAGAGTTTTGCTGCTCATCGAAGCTGCTTCTTCAGTTCAGTTCCAGTTGACAGATTTGAATTTTTCTTTTACTATTGAACAACAATCACACAAACAAGCTTTCACACAAACATTAGCATTAACATTAGATTTAGAGTCACTAATAATAATTCTTTAAAGATTTTAACAATAACAATTAAGATTTTAACATTTTTTTCCATTGTTCCAGGTGATGGAGGAAATGATGTTAGCATGATTCAAGCTGCAGACTGTGGCATTGGCATAGAGGGAAAGGTACAGGTCTATTACAAATAAATAGCCCAATACCACAGCTGTATAGTTCTTACTTAGACTTGTGTTTCCACGTTCTGTTTGTGTGTTCCTCAGGAGGGGAAGCAGGCCTCTCTGGCTGCAGACTTCTCCATCACTCAGTTCAAACACATCGGTCGTCTGCTGATGGTCCACGGCAGAAACAGCTACAAACGCTCGGCCGCTCTGGGACAGTTTGTAATGCATCGAGGCATGATCATCTCCACCATGCAGGTACAATACATGGCTCTGTTAGTGCATCAGGGGGTGGATTTGGAAATATCATTTTAATATGTTAACTTTGTGCTTTCTACCTCAGGCGGTCTTCTCCTCCATTTTCTACTTTGCCTCTGTGCCATTGTATCAGGGATTCCTCATGGTCGGGTATGTATAGAATTGTCCACTGATCATATGTATTAGGGATTTTAACCTGTTTTTAATAATTGTTTTGTTTATGTTATCATTCTGGATTGAGTTTACATTCATTCATTTTAAACATGCCCAGGATTATTAACATGTGAGAAAAGACTGTAACAAGAAGTGCTAAACTAATACAAGAATCGCATGCATTTCAGAACTACGTTGTAAAAATTTTGCAGGTTCTACAAATATTTAGACCTTTTGTGTAAAAGATATTTAGTTCTTAGCAAAGTTTCCCATACATTTAGTTCAGACTTCTGCAGCATTTTTTAATAAGTGTATTTTTTTTCCTTCATACAAGTATAACAGTTATTAATACCTCATTTTAAGCAGTCTTTTTCATGTTTAGGGCAATACAATGAGTAGCAAAGTGTGCCTGTGTGTACTCCAGGTTGTTTTTACACTATGGGGGGCACTATAGTCTGCTCTATTCATGTGAAACACTGCATTATATTACCTAAATAAGGGCACCCTTTGCAATTAGCTAATTGTGTGATTAATCTTGTAGTCCTCATTAGTCATATTTAGTGCTTCTGTGTAAGTCTCTGTCTATATCTTGATTCTGATTATTTTTTTCTTGTGCAGTTATGCCACTATCTACACCATGTTCCCTGTGTTCTCGCTGGTTCTGGATCAGGACGTTAAACCAGAGATGGCCCTGCTCTACCCAGAGCTGTACAAGGACCTTACAAAGGTCTGAGCTCACAACAAAGGTCCAAATATCATCAGGGACATTTATTCATGTTTATTCACTGTGGTTTTTCTCTGCTGCAGGGCCGATCTTTGTCTTTTAAAACTTTCCTCATTTGGGTTTTGATAAGTGTTTACCAAGGTAAGACCGACCATCTTATCTAAAAATTATTTTATTACATTTCTCACAACAAACCAGACAGACATTTTCCCAAGCAAATTATAAATCACATAATCCTTGTGCAACAACCAGCTCTTCAGTACATTTAATACTGGCATTTAAAAACAGTATTTTAAAAGTGCATTATGTTAACTTTTTAGTGGAGGGTCTGTCATCTGCTTGTCTTCATGGAGTTTTTCTTGCTTTGCCTAGAATGTTCCACAGTATTGCATTAAAACACATTCGTCTTCCATTTATGTCATCACGGGTGTTTCTATTGCTCAAAAACACATGCATTCTTACTGTGAGTGGGCTTGCCTCTCCACAGATCTGACCTGGAACTTGCCCTTGTTGTATCACCTGCAGGTCTCAATGGAGATTTTATCCTGTATAGTAGAACAATCCAGGCAAAACAATAAAACCTCCATGGAGACACAAACAGGTGGCAGACGGACAACCAGAAAAGTTACATACTGCGCCTTTTAATTTCAACTTTTTAAAATAAACAAAATTGTCCAAAGACTCAAAAACCCAGTCTACTCTAGAGGCCACATTTACCCTATTTGTATTAAATAAAAGCCTCTCTGACAACACAAAATAGCTTATATTAAAATAAATGTAACAAAACTACTTAACTTCCTTAATAATTAGATGTATACTATTCTAACTACTGTTTTAGCTTAATACTGCACTTTGTTGTAAGTGTACAGTATGTATAAAGACCCATTTGGCTTTGTGCTTTATAATTAATACTCGCCTCATCAAACTGTGTCTGTGGCAGTTTCTCAGTATCTTATGTTTCTGGGGCCAGACACTTTTACATTTGCACTATTGTCTGTTCAGTAAATCGATATTTCAGTAACCGCTAAGCCATGAGAGTCAGATCTATGCCTCCACTGGACCATGACTTCCTGACAAAACCAGCTTTTTAATTAAAGACCAAAAACCAGAACTAGAGCAGATGGAGAGAGCAGAAACCGCTGAACAAAATGAGCAATATAGGGAAATATGAAGGTTTAATTTAATAGAGTTTGAGTAGCAGGAATTTGCTGTATGTAGAAGCAATTATGCGATCAGTTATAGTCTATTAGGTCCAATTTGTGGAGCGTTATGATAAATGAGGGATCAGGATTCACCGGGCGCCAAAACCAGTGACAGCAGACACACAGAGCTGAGAGGGAAAAATACAGTTATTCAGTCATTATGGGTGTCGTATTGTAATGTGTCTAATGCAGTAAGTAAGTGATAAACTTTTACGCTTTTTCTCTACTATGTAAATTGTGAAAAATAGATCTTTTGTATTGTGTTTATTTGCACAATAAGTAAATACATGAGGGCTTTTCTTAAGGTATTTTAAACAAGGGTAACAACTTGATTTGACAAAAGATGTATTTCGTATGAAGCAATGTTGTTAATTTTATTATTAACTATAACTATCCAAGAGTACAGGGCTCTATAAAAATGACCTTAATCGATTACAACGTCAGCAGCCCAGTTTACCTTGTCTGTGGCGCCCCCAGGTGGCATCCTGATGTACGGCGCCCTGGTGCTGTTTGAGTCGGAGTTTGTTCACGTTGTGGCCATCTCCTTCACTGCGCTCATTCTCACCGAGCTCCTCATGGTGGCGCTCACGATCCGCACATGGCACTGGCTCATGGTGCTGGCCGAGTTCTTCAGTCTGGGCTGTTACCTCGCCTCTCTCGCCTTCCTCAACGAATACTTTGGTAGGTTTTTACGTTTTTGTTTTTTCAGCTGGCAATAATCTCATCTTTGGGGTTGAGTAATGCATCGTTGTCCGAAGATATTGTGAAAATAGGATTGTTTGAGTAGGATTGTTTATTTGTCAGAAAAGATGTTGAACGTTGTGACCGTGTTTGTTTCATGTGGATCGGCCCAGTAATTAAAGATATTAACCATAAACCAGAACAAACATCTTCTTACAGTGAAACCGCCGTAGAATTGTGACCTGTCCTCCAGCTCAATGTTAAACTCGGCAATAATGTTGTTAAGTTTATAACATTTTGCCTGCCCCCCCTTCTCACTTTCATACCAGATACTTTGTTTTAATTTAAACTGTGCAGAAGACACTAACAAGGTTCATGTTTTCTTTGGGGGAAAAACAAAATACTAAACTTAAGCTGTTATTGGCTCTTCCACCATCAGATGAGAACAGCTGCGGTTACATGCATAGTACAAAAGTTCTTTCTGATCATAATCTGATCATTCTTCTGATTACTCATATCAAATTGTGCAGTTTGCATGTCCTTTCAGTCATTTTAAAGGTCTAAAAATCAGATATTAATCAGATCGTGAGCTTGTAACCGCAGCCAGTGGCCAGTATTCCTTAATCAGATTATATGGCATGTTCATTAGAAATTACCCAAAAAGGGAAATTCTGAACGTGGGAATTTATTATTTTAGTTTAGTGTTGTTTTGTTTGTTGATTAAAACATGAGTCACCTTGTTTATTATCATCACTACTTCAGACTCTGTTTTCTGTCACTGAGCACTGATCTTTACTTTCCTCTAACATTTAATCATTTCTGTTTTTCGTTTTGTTTTAATCTCACCCTCTTCACACGTGTTATTATTTGTCTGTTGTGCGTTGGACACAGGAATAGGCAGGGTGTCCTTCGGAGCTTTCCTTGGTATGTTTAACAGAAAGACGTCTCCTCTGCATGTTCACTCAGCACGTGTTTGGTGGTGTTGATGTTTGGGATTGTCCTGTCTTTTTCCATTTGTTATTTGTGGATTTGTGTCTCATCATGTCTTGATTCACCTTCTGTAACAGACAGTTTGCACGTTAAATGGGTTTGCAACCATGTAGTAGCACTAGGCCTGTCACGATAACACATTTTGAAGTTCGATATATTGCTCTAGTAAGTAAAAGAGAAATGATAATATTCAAAAAAATGTATGCCACTGACACAATACCCCAAGAGCAGATTTAAACCACTATTGTGTTCTATTCTATTCAACTATTCTAAATCTACAATATTGTTAAAAAATCATGAGCTGCAATAAATAAACAGCAGAATGAAACATTTTAGTAGTTAGTTTGCATCTGTAATGAGTCTTAGGAGTTATTAATTCAACCTCTTACAGCTTAAATCTTATCATACAGCCAAAAAATAACCAAAAATTTCCCAGTAGTGCACGATAAATTTTGACCCCCAAAAGTATCATTCCAGTTTTCGTATATTGAACGATAAATCGATATACTCATTATTGTGACAAGCTTAAGTAGCACTGATGTTGACGATTGCATTTGTTTGAACGTATGTGAACAATTTAATTATGGACAACTTACCTACATCGTGTCTTCTTGTGTAATTATTTGACTAAAAATTCTATTTTACAAAAAGCAGACAAGAACATACAGCCATCGTAAAAGCTATTCCTGAAAAAATAATCGATTTTAATTTTATTTTTATTTTTTTACAATCAATGAAGGTGTTCCCAAGCTCTCCAAAAGCAGCAGTTGAATGTAGAGAGACCGGTTGGTTAAAGGTGCAGTATGTTGTCCGATACTTGTCTCCATGGAGATACTGTTGCTTTGCCTGAAATGTTCCACAGTGAGGGATTAAATTTATACATTTTTATTGAGTATTTATTCACTTCATACATGATTTTATTGCCTTGAAAAACATGCCTTCACAATAAGAATGCATGTTTTTCAAGGCAAGAGCCTCTTCTGACCAAGTCTGACTTGTGCTTGGTGGCGTCACCTGCTTGTCTCCATGGAAATAGATAGATGCCACAGTGTGTGCATTCCAGGTAAAGCAGGAGGCAAGTATGGGACTGTCCTCCAGAAATGTTACATGATGCACCTTTAAGTTTAAAAGTATGGCTTTTTCCTGGGTCCTGATAAATCATTTTACAATTTCAGTTCAGTGGAAATGGGTCATATCACTGCATGTTTTCCCTGAAATGCATCAAACCAAGTCTTAATGCTACTTTATTTTTTTAGGAAAAACATAAACTTAAAACTAATTATTCTTGTTTGTTTCCAGATTTGTCGTACATCACGACTTGGCCTTTTCTGTGGAAAGTGTCTGCGATCACGTTGGTCAGCTGCCTTCCTCTCTACATCATCAAATACCTGAAACGCAAATTCTCTCCTCCGAGCTACTCTAAACTCTCCTCCTGAAGCAAACCAGGACCACCATTTTAATTTAAACGTATTTTTGCTTTTGAACGTTATATTTTGAGCACTTTTTGAACTGCTGTCACTGACGAATTTACCTGTGGATACCCAGGAAGCAGTGGACCAATCAGAGGAGTGGAATAAAGTCATGTGATTTGGATGTAAGACTTTTTAAATTACTTGAAAAGACGCAAGCACATATAATTGAGTTCAAATGGACACTCGCAAGTTTTGACTAAAAAAGGAGACAATTTTGCCTTTTTGTTGAATAGCATTTACAGCAATTTTTATACTTTGGACCTTTTTTATATGTGCTGTTTTTAAGTGTTGATTTTTAAAAACACAAGTTGCTGATCTGTCTTTTTTACAGTGTTGTGTTGCATTTAAGAACTCGTCGTAAATCTTGTACTTTTTTGTTAATGAAGCCATTTTTCTCTGAAATCTTCTATCAACCTCAAAGTATTTGACAAGGATTGACCAAAAAGAACCACTTCCAATGTTCAAGTCATAACACTGTATTTTTAATAGATTTGAATGGACACTGGGTTTCTTTATATTTGCTGCTAGTCTCTGTGTTTAGCACAAATCATTAGCCTTTTGCTGCATTCATGTGGTCCTCGGAAACTTGGGAAAATGTTTTTCTGAGTTGAAAAATGCACATGAACGCTCGCACAACTCAGAAAAACAACTTGGGAACTGGGGTGAAAATGAGCCGTCAGAGTTCCACACCTGATGTCACTTGCTTTATGAAGATAGATGAAATTGAGCTGATTTTGGTGTTAGCTAAAGTAAAGTAACATCGTTAACATTAAGCTTTTGAGGAGGCTAACAACACTAGCTCTGTTAAATGTTGTTAATGAGCAAACCCAATTATTTTATTATTGATGACATCAAAATACCAACTTTCCAATATAAAAGCACACGAATGCAAACAAGTCGGGACCCTGACATCGCATCTCAGAATCCCAGGTTCCCAAAGACCACATGAACACAGCATTTGCTTCATGCTGCTTTCAAAGACACATCCGAAGCATGTGCTGTCAGTGTAAAAGCATGTCAGCGCCAGCAAGTAAATCACGAAATATTACACAACTTTCTTATTTTAATATAAAAATGTGCACTACTTGTTTTGAATGAATGTCTCTTATTGAGCCCAGCACACATGAAAAAGCACACTCACACTTTTTTAATTCAATGCCAGAAAGTAGACACCAGCATGTCCATTTAAGGCTACTTTTGTGTGTATAAATGAATAAAACAGAAATAATCTAATTGTCAAGTCCACTTTACAGATTTACAGTCACTAGAACAACAACTAGAACACAAAACTAGGCCCAGAAAATACACTGTAATGTATCTTTAACAATTACTACAACAACCAGTTCATCTGGACATTGCAGAATAAAATAGTCCATGTGCATTAAAGAGGGGGTATTATGCAAAATGTATTAATTTTTTTAGCTTTCTACTTTGTTATAACGCTCTCTCCTGCCCCTCGCCCTAATCCAGCCCTCCTTACAGTTAGCTCTAAGATTCTGTGCAATGCTCCAGCCACAAGCCTACGTCACCCATGCTGAGCATCAAAAACGAAAGTTAAACTATGTTTTGCTTTTGGTAAATGTAGCATTTTCAAAACAATAAAAGGTAACATGGTGATCTATATATGTTATGTGTTAGCACTTAATACCCCATAGAAGTAAAATACCCCCTCTTTAATTAAAACTACTGAAAATGTGTATGTTTGTTTAATTTATCTAGTTAATTTTTGGTTTAGATTATTTGACTTTCAAGATATTTATACAAGCAAAATTATATTTAACAGGGCTGAAAGTTCATCTGATTTCAAGTGTATTTTCCCAAAACTATTTTTTTAAGATCAATGTCTTTTTAATTTTTTTCATGGATAAGAAATATCTGTAGTTTATGACTCCAAATGACCACACCATCTTGTTTATTCACCCATTGATTTAGTGGTAACCTGGATGAAGGAAAAGCCTGATGCAGTTTTAATGCACATAATTAACCAACAAAAACTGAAAATACTCTCAAAAAAATTCAGACAATCGTAGAAGACCATGAACGCACCATTGGACCGGCACTCTACAACATATGCAGTCTTGATTGTGCATTTTTTGGATATAATTTGATTGTTGTTCGACACATCACTTTGTGCCTCTTTACCGCTATTTCATGTCTTTATAATCATCCTTATGTATAAAGAAGTGGTACTTGTATAAAGTTGATGTAAACCTATTTGGTTCTGGTGAGTCTGGGAGTTCATAATGGAAACCAGTGTTATCATTTGAAAACATTCACACAGCAAATAAATAGGAAATTCGCGATTAGTTAATTGGCAACAAATAATTTATTGAGTTAAACAGTTTAACACAGGTGAGTGTCACTGTGATGTTACAATATTAGTACCACTGAATCATATATAGGCCTATGTACTGACAGGTAATTATGGTTTGAACAATCAGTAGGTCAGTTTAATGTGAGCATTATATAGAAATACCCACCACACAGTTCAGTTTATATAACATAATGAACAATATGTCTATGGGTCCCTATAGTAATATGTTACAAAACAAGTTTAAACCAGTCTAAATACTTTCCTACGCAAATCTCCATTAGCTCCATTCATATCTTTGTCCAGTGAAGGTTTAAACGTAACTTTGTTTTTAACCCTTTCCCCTAGGCATAGTAACGTTCATCAAGCTTCTGCACTGGGGTTGTCAAAAAAACTGATACCCAGATAATAATCGATAATAAAATTAGTATTGAAACTAGAAATCCATTTGAACAAGTGTCTCTATACTTGGAAAAAAAAATCTTTATCTATATCTAACTATATGATAATTGTATGACATATTAAATGAAATTCCATTGTTTAAAAGCATGTTATTAATATAAGTATTGTGATAATGTTATTCTACACTGTATTTAGCTGTGTTCACACTTGTAGACGCCACATCAAAATTGGAACAGACCATAAACCAAGTCTACATCCGGGCTAAACCAGAATTAAACCAAGTGTCAACGCAGCCTAAAGTTCAAAACCACTGGACTTGTATAATCTCATATATGATGATATTAAAATAAAACAACAGTAGTTCTTCATGTGGACCCGGCTCCAGTCAGAGCTCTGTGTAAAGAACCTTCACAGAAGGCATTAACATCCTTCACCCATTCACCACCTGTGATTGACCCAATGCACTGTCCAAAGGAAACCTAAACAGAGGTACAGCACAGTGTAGATGTTAAATGTTTCTACAGTGTCCTCGTATTGAGGAACAGCCTGATCTACAGAGCCAGTTACATTTTATAGCCTTAAATTAATCTGTGTTATATGTCAAGTTTTTAATGCATTGTTTCTACGTAGTTGTGTCATGGGCTCGTCACTCCATTTCACTTTATGTAGGAGATTTTAGCACAACTGAAATCCCTCTTTGATCGTGGTTTCAAAATTGAATCTCTAACATAAATAATACATTATACAGTCATTATGTGCAATGGAAATGTATTGTATACGAATGTATTAGCTGTGTTTTTTATGTAGCATAACAATTCAGACACCCGCTTATTATTACAACCATAACCTGAACATAACGCTTAGCAACTGGAAGGTGAGTGCCAAAAACTGTATTTTATAATGCTATCAGTTCTTCACTTACAATAAACAAGTAACAAAACTGTTTATTTATTTGCATCTGAAACCTCCTCACTTTTTCTATAAAGAATGTGAATGAAAGGAAATAAAGGACTTAACTGCATTTGGTCATGAAAATAGTGTCGTTTCTTTGCACACAAATCATATCACTAAAATCTGATAATGTGACATCTCTAGTTTTGAAATATCTTGAATAATACTTGATACTGGCACTAGCACTGAACTGTATTTGGTATGAAACACATTCAAACTCTGAGGTCCACTATAATGAGGCCACTTCTCCAAGCTGAGGTTTGATATAGTTTGTGGGTATTAGGTTCAACACAGTCACTTCACAACAACCAAATAGAAATCTAAAAACACTTGAAGTATTAAGTACTTTGTGCATACAACATCTTAACTACGTAAAATGCAAGCAAGAGGTTGTGAAGTGCATATGACAGGTTACACTACTCATTTCCCTAAAATGTAGTTGATATAATTATATTTGTATGTTCATTATATTTAACTTTGGTGAAGCTTATACATTTTACTTCTTGGTTGGAAATGGGCAGAAGAGGCGACTTGAGTAGACGTAATTCCATAATCCATAACTTGTTAGGACCAAAGTTGCCTAATTTATACAATAGTTATTTGACAAATAAAAATGTATGACCTCCACCTTCTGCCTTTACATTGTTAAATTAATATTTAAACTTTCAGAAAACGGTGTTCCTTGCGTGAAAATTGTCCCTGTATTTTTGAAGGAATGTTGTGCATTATGACATAGAAAGAGATTATTTTACAGGGATACTTCCTGTACATTACACCTGTTTTCTACTTTTCACAAACTGATATCTGACTGGTTTAAAACTAACAAACAATATTTCCCACAGGTACCATCCCACCAAATGAAGTAATAGTTATAGAAATAAGAAAACCTGCCATACGCACTTTAATAATAAGAAGTACTGCACTTTGTAAGTTTCGAACAACAAAGAGGAGGATTTACTGTTGAAAATATAGGCACCCGTTTCACGATGATTTTGGTTTATGTTACGCTACTTTGATTGACTTCACATGCGTCCTCCTCGCACATACTCCGCCCCATCGCTAAACCCGCAAAAATACTCGATCCCTGATGACTAGGATTTTGAGAGGCCTGTCCGAGCAGCCCCATATTGTTACTCAAGTTGCCATTGGTTACACTGTTGTTACTATGCTGCACCCTCCCTCCTCCTCCTCCTCCTC